>MU758645.1:38186-50746 GCA_026770625.1 Nicotiana glauca
CCTCCCCAAAGGTTAGTTCGTGCATTCTGGCATCATCATCATACCCCCCACAAGATCCAAGGGGAGGAACCCCGGTTGCTAAGGAAACTGCTGCTCAACTTGAGCAGAAATTATTGAAGTTCCGAGAAGAATTGGATCAGGTTCGGAACTTGGCAAACCTGTCATTTTCTCTCACCGCTCCTGATGTCAACCTCCCCAACACCCAGAATCCTGCGCCTCCACAAAACACCCCACAACTACAGATACAACCCACTCATACCCAACACTACAATGCATGCCATACTCCAAACAACATTCCACTACTCATTCCCGAGCCACTGAACACCACAAATGACCACCTCCACAACACTCCTATTTACGTGGATATTGTACCCCGTTATCCTCAACCAATCTCAAATGCACCTGAGACTGATGACAAAGAATCCCATATCAGGAACTTAGCAACAGAGCTCAAGAAGTTTACCAGCCGAGTTCAAGGCGTGGAAGGTAACAAAGGTATCGAGGGGTTAAATTATGAAGACCTCTGCATTCAGATAGATGTTGAACTTCCGGAGGGGTACAAACCTCCCAAGTTCTAAATGTTCGATGGAACAGGAGATCCCAGAGTCCACCTGAGGGCATATTGCGATAAGCTGGTCGGAGTCGGAAAGGATGAGAAGATCCGTATGAAGCTCTTCATGAGAAGTCTGAAGGGGGATGCTTTATCCTGGTACATCACCCGGGACCCCAAGAAATGGACAAGCTGGGTAGGCATGGCATTGGATTTCATGGATAGAATCCGATTCAATACAGAGAATGCACCAGATGTATTCTACATCCAGAATTTGAAGAAGAAACCTACCGAAACATTCCGCGAGTATGCTACTCGTTGGAGGTCAGAGGCTGCAAAGGTCAGGCCATCCCTAGAAGAAGAACAGATGAATAGATTCTTCGTCCGGGCTCAGGATCCCCAATATTATGAGAGGTTGATGCTGATCGAGGGTCAGAAGTTCTCCGATATCATCAAACTGGGAGAAAGAATCGAAGGAGGCATTAAGAATGGTATGGTTACTAATCTTGAAGCATTACAGGCCACCAATAAGGCTTTACAGTCTGGTGGCATGTACAAGAAGAAATATGTGAGTGCCATAATGGTCGCACAGGGAGCCAAATCACCACTAAAATACCACACCTACCCATCACCTCCACTTACATATCAGCCTATCCCGAATTACCAAGAACTCGTACCCTCTTATCAAAATCCACCGCCCGTCTACCAATCCTCTCCACCTATCACATATCAACCCACCTCGCCCAGATACTCTCAACCAGCACCTGTTTATCAAACTTATAATGCTCAACCCTCTCACTATCAATCACCTCCCACCCGCCAAAATTTCCCTAGACCTAGGCCAAATTTTGACCACAGACCGCCCAGACAATACACATCCATCGTTGAACCAATTGACCAGCTGTACGAGAGACTTAAAACTGCTGGTTACATCACTCCTATCCCAACCATAACTCCATAAAATCCTTCCCAGTGGATCAACCCTAATAACACATGTGCGTACCATTCCGGTATGAAGGGACACACCCTTGATGAGTGCAGCTCATTGAAGGACAAGATTCAAACCCTGATCGACAATAAGGTGATTATAGCAAAGGAGCATGCTCCTAATGTTCGCAACAACCCTCTGCCTGACCACAAAGGTGGAAACATTTACATTACCGAGATCGAAGATGATTGGGAACCCAAGGGGTCAATAGGTTTAATTGCTGAGGGTGATGAACCAAAGAAACCAGCGGTTACACTTAACCCAATTGTTGTGTAGAATCATCTCTCCAGGGACGATGAAGTAAACATGTCTATACCTTTCGAATTTGAAGCGCCTCCTTCTGCAAAGGCACCCGGGCCAATTGAGGTTAAATTTGGAGTTCCAAAAGCACCTACATCCTTTGAAGTTGCTGTGTTACCACCAAGGGTACCTATTCCTATGATAATGTCAGATATAACACCGTTCCACTCAAATGCCATACCATGGGATTACACTGCCGAAGCTAGGAGGAAAGGGAAGACCAAGACAGAAGAAACAATTGTTGCACAAGGAATGACCAGAACAGGAAGGGTTTACACCCCAGAACGCTTGGCAGAGTCCAGAAAGAAAACCTCGGGATGACATATTAAAAATGGGCCTGACGATCTTTGGAGGAAAATACAAGCTAAGGAGTACTTGGTTGCTGAGCAATTGAACAAAACACCAGCGCAGATCTCCATCCTAGCTCTTCTACAGAGCTCTGACGCTCACAAAAATGCCTTGATGAAAATACTGAGCGATGCTTATGTGCCCAGCAACATAACTGGAGGTGAAATGGCAAATATGGTAGGGAAAGTGCTGGAGAGCAATAAATCACCTTCCACGAAGATGAGCTGCCGCCAGAAGGATTGAGCCACAATAAGGCACTACACATCATCGTGTAATGTGAGTATTATTTCATCACTAGAGTCTTGATCGATGGAGGATCTAGCCTCAACATCTGTCCGCTGATAACTCTCAGAACCTTGGGAAAGAGCCTGCACGAGATCAAATTTGGGGCTATCAATGTCAAGACCTTCGATGGGTCCCAAAGGCCTACTATTGGAGAAATCAACCTATGCTTGCACATGGGGCCAATATGGTTCGACGTCGACTTTCAAGTGATAGAAGTTCCAGCATCCTACAACTTGCTATTAGGACGACCCTGGATCTACGCCGCTGGATCCGTAGCATCGACCCTACATCAGGTAGTGAAGTTCGAATGGAATCACCATGAGGTGATTATTCATGGCGATGGTAGTAACCCCATATATAGTCGCCAGACCATCCCAATGATTCGAGGCAGAAGGAGAATAGGCGGAGAAACATACCACCACCTTGAAAGGGTCAACGCTCTAGACAAGGATAAGTGGTGGGATAACAAGATTGAAAGTATCCTGAATTGGTGTGGATACGAGCCTGGAAAGGGACTCGGCAAAAATCTCCAAGGGATCACTAAGCCCATCAAACTGAAGAATCATGGTACTACATTTGGCTTAGGGTATGATTATACTTGGGAAGAATTCCAGAACTGGTCGCCACCATGGCGCGACCTATACTATCCATTGGAGCTTCCGATACTTAGCCTGGAGCAGACCTTCCAACCGGCGGATACTATATACGGGTCAGAGGAAGATGAAGCATTGGCAGCCATGAAGAATCTATTTCTGGAGGATGATGATATGGACTGTTGTGTTCTTTTCGAGGAGGAAGGGGAGGAAGGCCCTACCATACAAGTTGTGAACCGAGGAGACCGCCTCAGCAATTTGTCAATTAGAACCGCCAGGGCCCGGAAGGCTTCGGGGTAGCAAGATTAAACAAAAGCACCATGCATCTCATTTTATTTTTACTAGCTGATTTTCTTTCCTCATTATCTTTAAATTCTGAAAAGAGCTCTGATGTTCCAAACAATTACGAATTTAATCAAAGCATTTCAGTTTATCATATATCTCGCTCTTATTATTTTCTTTATCGTTTACTCTATCTTTTACACAGCATTACTATTACTTACTTTGACGAAGAACCAACGATTGTGACTTGCAACGAAATAACGCAACAAACGGATATAGACTCAGAAGAGGATGAAATACCAGAAGAGGTCATCAGAGAGGTTAAGAATTTTGAAAATAGACCTAAGTCTAACTTGGAGGAAACTGAGGTCGTTAATCTGGGAGATACGAAAAATGTCAAAGAAACTCGCATCAGTGTTCGCCTGTCACTAGGGGTGTTCATGGTTCGGTTTGGATCGGTTTTCCCCTAAAAAGAAACCAAAACAAGCAAGTCGATTTTTCAAATATTAGAACCAAACCAAACCAATTAAGTCGGTTTTTCTCGATTCGGTTTATGTCAGTTTTTCGGTTTTTTCGGTTATTTGTCGGCTTTTTCTTAAATATAAGACATACACTACCAAACACATATTCCGGCGACCACATTTTCAATGTAACACTATCAAATCAATTAGTANATTGATGATAATTGAATCAAATAGTGATGAATAATTTAAGGACTCAATTAAAAATATGTTATTTTTAACACGAAATAGATTCTTACACTAAACAAAAGAAAATTACCAATCAAACTAGAATTTAAAGGTAAAGAACTATATTAAAAGTACAAACTATTAACATTTACCATAAATTTTTTGAAACTTTGTATAACAATATACATATATATAGGTGTAATAATAAATTTGAAATAGCTACTCCTATAGTCGATTTGGTTCGGTTTTTCTCTGATTAAAACCAAAACCAAACCAAATTTGATCAGTTTTTAAAATTCAAAACCAAAACCAAACCAAACCAAAAAGTACCGGTTTTTTTGTTTGGTTTGGTTTGGTTTTCGGTTTGGTTCGATTTTTCGGGTTTTTATGAACACCCCTACCTGTCACCATCAGAAAAGGAAGAATTTAAGGAATTTTTAAAGGAATATGAGGATATATTCGCCTGGTCGTATGATGACATGACTGGTCTCAGCATGTCCATTGTAGCTCACAAACTGCCAACAGATCCAACCTGTCCGCCGGTAAAACAGAAGCTCAGGAAATTCAAACCTGACATGACTTTGAAAGTCAAAGAAGAGGTTACTAAGCAAGTCAAAGCCAAGGTTCTCAGGGTAGTAGAGTATCCGACATGGTTAGCCAACATCGTGCCAGTACTAAAGAAGGATGGGAAAGTTATAATTTGTGTCGACTACCGGGACCTTAACCGGGCCAGTCCCAAAGACGACTTCCCCTTGCCGAACATACACATTCTTATCGATAACTGCGCCAAGCATGAGTTGCAGTCTTTTGTTAATTGTTTTGCCGGGTATCATTAGATATAGATGGATGAGGAAGATGCAGAGAAAACAGCTTTCATCACGCCGTGGGGAATGTATTGTTACAAAATGATGCCATTTGGATTGAAGAATGCTGGCGCCACCTATATGAGAGCCATGACTACCATCTTTCATGACATGATACAAAAGGAGATCGAGGTATATGTGGACGACGTCATCATCAAATCCAAGATGGAAGATCTGAGAAAGTTCTTCAACAGACTGAGGAGGTACAATCTGAAACTGAATCCCGCCAAGTGTGCATTCGGGGTTCCTGCTGGAAAATTACTGGGTTTCATCGTGAGTCGTCGAGGAATAGAATTGGACCCATCAAAGGTCAAAGCCATTCAAGAATTGCCACCGCCAAGGAACAAGAAGGATGTGATGAGTTTCCTGGGGAGACTCAACTATATCAGCCGATTCATAGCTCAGTCCACTGTCATTTGTGAACCCATCTTTAAAATGTTAAAGAAGGACGCTGCTACTAAATGGACAAATGATTGTCAGAAAGCCTTTGACAGAATCAAGGAATACCTGTAAACGCCACCAGTCTTGGTTCCGCCCGAGCCAGGAAGGCCTCTATTGCTTTATCTTGCGGTTTTGGATGGAGCATTCGGTTGTGTTCTGGGACAACATGATGAAACGGGGAGAAAGGAGCAAGGCATCTACTATCTCAGTAAGAAGTTCACCCCATACGAGGCCTGGTATTCTCTATTGGAGCGTACCTGTTGTGCTCTGACTTGGGTAGCTTAGAAGTTGAGGCATTATTTCTATGCCTACACTACTTATCTCATATCAAGAATGGACCCGCTGAAATATGTCTTCCAGAAGCCCATGCCCACTGGCAAGCTCGCCAAGTGGAAAATCCTGCTAAGTGAATTCGACATTATTTATGTGACTCAGAAAGCAATCAAGGGCCAAGCCATAACAGATCACCTTGCCGAGAATCCTGTCGGCAGAGAATACGAACCCCTAAAAACGTATTTTCCTGATGAAGAAGTGTCCTTTGTAGGAGAAGATATTGCAGAATCCTATGATGGTTGGAGGCTATTTTTCGATGGAGCCGCAAATTTCAAAGGAGTTGGCATAGGAGCAGTCCTAATATCAGAAACCGGCCAGCATTACCCGGTATCTGCCAAGCTCAGGTTCCCTTGTACCAAAAATATGACGCCTGCATCCTGGGCTCAAGATGGCCATTGACATGAACATTCAGGAGTTGCTAGTGATTTGGGATTCAGATTTGCTCATACATCAAGTTCGAGAAGAGTGGGCAACCAAGAACTCCAAGATACTCCCCTACTTGCATCACATACAGGAGTTAAGGAAAATATTCACAAAGACGGAATTTCAGCATGTCCCCAGGGTCCAAAACGAGTTCGCTGACGCACTAGCTACCTTATCATCCATGATCCAGCATCCAGACACGAACTTTATTGATCCCATCCCAGTAAACATTTATGATCGGTCAACTTAATGTGCTCACGTTGAGGAAAAAGCAGACGGAAAACCATGGTTCCACGACATCAAGGAGTACTTGACAACAGGAGAATATCCATAACTTGACAACGCCACTCAGAAATGCACACTTCGAAGGTTATCCAATAACTTCTTTCACAGTGGAGGAATCCTGTATATGAGGACTCCTGACTTGGGTTTACTGAGGTGTGTCGAAGCAAAAGAAGTATCCAGACTATTGGACAAAGTGCACGCAGAGACTTGCGGGCCACACATGAATGGTTTTGTCTTAGCAAAGAAGATACTCTGAGCAGGGTATTTTTGGATGACTATGGAAATAGACTGTATCCAGTATGTTCGCAAATGCCATCGCTGTCAGATACATGCAGATATGATAAAGGTGCCTCCAAACGAGCTTACTGCAACAAGCTCACCGTGGCCATTCGCCGCCTGGGGAATGGATATCATTGGACCTATCGAGCCTTCCGCATCAAAAGGGCACAGGTTTATCCTGGTGGCAATTGATTATTTTACCAAATGGGTTGAAGCAGCTTCATACAGGGTAGTGACTAAGAAATTTGTGATAGATTTCGTCTGTGACCATATTGTTTGCCAATTTGGAATTCCGGAACCAATCATCACTGATAATGGTTCCAATCTCAACAATGATTTGATGAAAGCAATGTGCGAGGCATTCAAGATCAAACACAAGAATTCTACAGCCTACAGGCCTCGGATAAATGGAGCTGTAAAGGTAGCCAACAAGAACATCAAGAAGATATTAAGGAAGATGGTCTAAAGTCACAAACAATAGCATGAGAAGTTATCATTCGCCCTACTGGGATACCTCACCACAATCCGCACATCGACCGGAGCAACTCCCTACATGCTGGTTTATGGTACAGAAACGGTCATCCCCACCGAGGTAGAGATTCCCTCCTTGAGGATCATACAAGAAGCAGAGTTGGACGACGCAGAATGGGTCAAAGGTCGCTAAGAGCAGTTAGACCTTATAGATGGGAAAAGGATGAATGCAGTTTGCCACGGTCAGTTGTATCAGAACAGAATGTCCAAAGCCTTCAACAAAAGAGTTAAGCCAAGGAAGTTTGCACCGGGGCAGCTGGTGTTGAAGAAAATATTCCCACATCAAGATGAAGCCAAGGGGAAATTCTCCCCCAACTAGCAAGGTCCGTACATGGTTCACCAGGTTCTAACTGGAGGAGCCCTTATTCTTGCAAAAATGGACGGAGAAGTCTGGCCAAAGCCAATTAATTCAGATGCAGTGAAACGATACTATGTGTAACCACTTATGATTTTGTTTAATGATGTAATTTGAACTACGCCTGACCTGATTCCCGTTTAAGAGGGGATACATAGGCAGCCTTATGGGTTCGGTCACAATTTAATAAAATTTTATTTCTCCCCCCTGCCATTAGAATTGGGGCAGAATTTTTAGGAGGACCCTCAAAATTCTGAAGTTAGTTTTCAGCCACTCATCGCCAGGAAGGCCACCTCAGTAAACTTGGGCAGAATTTTGAGGATGACCCTCAAAATTCCGAAGTTGATTTTTCAGTAGTTCAGTGCAGCCGTTAGAAGTGCCAGCCCAGTAAACTAGGGCAGGATTTTGAGAAGGACCCTCAAAATTCCGGAGCAAGAGAGGTTGTAATGTCTTGAACCACGTCGCAGTCGTTGGTTCATCTAAAAGAAACTATTTTCTACTTACATTTACTAAATCTTTCATAACTATTTTTCGAATTACTGCTGTTTAGCGACGTTACCCCAATGATATGCAATGCCGGAAGCCAGGGGAAAACAAACTAACCTTTCCCTTTACAAAACTCATGATTTTTCTTTGGATGCAGGCACTCGACTTACAATATCGTCAGGTGTATTTATGTACACATACTTTCTCAAGAATGCAACTTCTCAGAATCATCACTTGTTTGTAATTGCTATCTGTACACAATCTCCCCGGCAGTCACAACATCGTAATCAGCTATCAGCTAAGAAATCTCACTACTACTCATCCTTTTACATTCTCGCATTGCATAAGGCTACCTTTCTGCCTTTCGAGACTAAGCACTGTCTCCATCCTGCATTTTGCATTGCATAAGGCTACCTTTCTGCCTTTCGAGACTAAGCACTATCTCCATCCTGCATTTTGCATTGCATAAGGCTACCTTTATGCCTTTCGAGACTAAGCACTGACTCCATCCTGCATTTTGCATTGCATAAGGCTAAATTCTGCCTTTCGAGACTAAGCATGTCTCCATCCTGCATTTTGCATTGCATAAGGATACCTTTCTACCTTTCAAGACTAAGAATTGTCTCCATCCTGCATTTCGCATTGCATAAGGCTACCATTCTGCCTTTCAAGACTAATCACTATCTCCATCCTACATTTTACATTGCATAAGGCTACATTTCTGCCTTTCGAGACTAAGCACTATCTCTATCCTGCATTTTGCACTGCATAAGGCTACCTTTCTGCCTTTCGAGACTAAGCACTGTCTCCATCTGCATGGCTGAAATATTGCCTCCTCTATTTGCATCGGATGAAATGCCGTTAACTCCATCTAAATCTTGCATGACTGAAATATCGCCAATTTTTGCTTAAATCCTTATCGGTTGAAATATCGCCATTTACATTTTTTACATCAACTGAGACATCGCCTCTTTATTTAAATTTCTATCGACTAAAATATCGCCATTTACACTTTTTTGCATCAGCTGGAACATCGCTGTTTTATTTAAATTTCTGTCGGCTGAAATATCGCCATTTGCATTTCTTCTGCACCGACTGAAATACCACCAAATCTTGCATTTCATGGGCTGAAATACCACCAAATCTTGCATTTCATTGGCTGAAATACCGCCAAATTGTCCGAAGGCATCATTGTTCGGAGGCATCATCTTCATAGCCCGAGAACACCATGCCATGGCCCGAGGACCCACTTTATATCCTGCACATCATTATTCAAAGACATCATGGTTCGGAGGCATCATTTCATTATCATATCCCGAGAACATCATTTCATAGCCTGCGAATCCTTTTAATTTTGCGCTTCATGGCCCAGGACATCATGGTCCTAGGACGTCATCCTAATCGTCCAAAGACAACATTGATGGTCCAACGGGAACTTGCATCACGTTTAAATTTATGCACGATATACGCACGTATTACTCACTTGCAGGTATACCGGCCAGCAACGGCCGTCTCAGCAGGAGCGATCCCACTCCAGTTTCCGCAGTTGATCAAGCTTCAAAATACCTCCTGCCCCCTAAACATCGTGTCCATCTCTTTCGAACCTCCATCGGCATGTTCCGCCAATGGCTCTTGAACTACAGACGGCCTGATTTCTGTAAAACCAGGGATATGTAGGCAGCTCAAAAACCAGAGCCCGGTCAAATTCTTTTCAAATCACCACTTTCGGTCAAAATTGGCCATCATATCTTTACCCGACAACTCCTTCATCCTTCCCGGGTAAAGAGGGGCAGCTGTTGATACCCAATTTTTTCCTAAGTATTTTTTTTTATATATACCCAAAACATTTCCAGAATAGCATATATGTGCATATATAAGCATACCCAAAAATTTTGGCATTTCTTTTAGTTTTTAAATCAATTGATTGCCTATTTTAATACAACAAAATCCAATAATTATTTTTAAAAATTATCATTTTAGGGGAATAGCTTATTTTATTCTCATATTTATACCAAAATATAATTAAGATGATTTTTCGTATATTTTTACAAATTTATTTGGTATTTTTAAAGCTAAATTACATGTAATTGCAATTATAGCCTATTTTGCGATTAGTAGCATTTTATAATTATAAAATTATTTCTAGTATTTTTAAATTAATATTTATATAGTATTTATTTTCTCAGTATTTTTAATTTACTTTAAAATCATTATTACTATTTTTATAAAATAAAAAAAGGAAAATTAGCTATTTAACATTTAATCCATTTTTATTTCAATTACAGCCCTTTCTCCTTTCAGTTTTGGCCCTTAATTTGACTCAATTCCGCCCCAAATTAAACCAGCCCAATCCCTAAATTACCCAACCCCTAACCCGATTAAAAACCCACCCAGCTCCCCTTTTAACCTAGGCTGTTGATCATTTTGATCAACGGCCATAATTTCCCCTTTACTTTTTTTAATTCCCAAACCCCCTTGACCTAATTCATTTCACCTGAGATGCCGCCATTGAACCCCTTCTTCTCTCAAACCCTCTCGAACCTCTCTGAAACCCTAATCGCCTCCCACCTTATCTCACCATATTTCCACCAGAATCCATGGCATCTCCGGCCATGGATGGTCTGTACTCATCCTTTCTCGCCATTAGACCTTGGTGTTCATGGTTTTGAAGGTTGACTTCAATGGTTCTCTTTTCATATCTTCTCAGATCTGTATTTCTATGGCCTTTCCGGCCATGCTCCGGCGTATTCAAGCTCTAGAAGCTTGATTCCTGACTTCTTCGACCCAGGATGTGACTTGTTCTTCCAAGACCTTCTCGTTTCTAGGGTTTCTCAAAAACCCTAAGTCGATCGAGATTCTTCTCTATTTTTTTTCTTAGATATATGCTATATCGGTGTTCTATGGACCTTTTTAAGTGTTTTCCCCAAATTTTTCTTTCAAAACTCGTTTGTTTTCAATTTAGGGTTTCTGAAAGTTTTCCAAAAAGTCTTTTTGATTCTTTCTGTTCTTTTTTTTGTGTGTGTGCATGTCTGTGTTATGCTCCTATGTTTTCTTTTTACTATACATGTGTTTACTCTTCTGTCTTTCCTTCTATTAAGCATGATTCTCCTTACTGTGACTTAGACTAGGCTCGCATGTTATCTATACTATGTTTTCCTTCCTCCTCTACTATATATGATTATTGTAAATTCTTTAATTTCGTTTTCTCTATTGGACTCTGTTATATTCTTACTAAGCCTGTTTCATCTACTACTTCTTAAGTTGATATCACTCCTTCTCTCCTGAACTTGCTTAAGTTCCGAGTTTTTTTTAAATATGTTCTTCATGCCCTAAATCAATTTCCCTTCTCTGATTATTTCGAACCTGCTATCATGGTCTGTTTGTTTCACATGACACTCCTTGAGTATGTTCACTTGCCTTCTCGTTTCTTTGTTTGATTCAATTTGAAACCCTAGAATTTGGGGATTTCTTTGATAAACTGTATTAGGGTTTCACTTTGGGACCCTGGACCTTCAGACGCATTACGAATCTATGACTGAACTAGTATTCTTTTGTTTTATGATCCTAAACCTTGCAAAGTTAGACTTTCTGTTTGATTTGCTTGCTTTATATATGAGAAACTCCTCTTTCAAAAAGGATTTTGACAACTACTTGATTGATTTTGGATTCCTTTAATAGGGTCTCGACTGATTGCTACTGATTTTCTCTGTTAAGCCCTCCTCTACCTATTCCTGATTGGGTTCATTCGAATCAAACATGTTTACCTTAATTTTATTAGTTGTCTGATTGATTCCCTTTCCTTTTCTTTACAAATCAAGTACCGTTGAGTTCTTTCCTTAAATAAACTTCATGTATTTTCCCTTTCTTATGCTACTATGACAGATTTTACTCAAATTTCCTTTCCTTATTTACATTCTCCCGTTTGAAATTGAATCGCCTGACTTAAGGGAAAATATTTGAGACTAATTTTTAAAGGTCTTCTTACCTTTCTTGCTTTTTCTTTTACACTATAAAAGGGGTTGCCCTTCTGCACTTTACACACACGACATATACTCGAGTCTTTTTCTTGAAATCACACTCACACGCATAAGTTACTCTTGCTATTTGTACTGCAGCCTGTTACAAGATTCCTGCTCTCTCTTTGCTTTCTGAAACTGGTATGTCCTAGTTTATTTCTAGTCTCAACTCCAATGTGTTTGTTTACCAGTTCTTATATCCATGTTTACTTTAATGCTGAAGCATTTAATCTTTGTACAATGTGCTTATGTCCTGCTTACTTCTTATAATGAATCCCATCCCTATATTCTTACTTCTTATAATGAATCCCATCCCTATATCCCCTTATGTGTTTTAAGTTATGATTCAAAAACATGACAATATATTTGAAGTTATTGTCCATGGATATGAACCCTTTGGGCCTTAAGCTTTTTCAGTTTCCCATCCCTATCCCATTGCTATGTGTGCTGAGTTAGAGCTTTGGCCTGACAGTACTCTAATTACTGCCCAGGCCATAGCTTGACCTTCAATAG
>MU758645.1:57605-72922 GCA_026770625.1 Nicotiana glauca
TTTTGACAGTTTAAAAAGAGAAAATTGTTAAACATAAAATGAGAAAGGAAGGAGGTAATCTCACGCAGGGAGATAAATGTCTTTGTGTGAAAAGTGGGTCAGTTCCTAATGGCACAATCTTCCACCTCTTTATTGGGAATATATTCAATATTCCCAATAAATTTGACGATCTATAAATTTTCGAATTTGACGATCTATAATTTTTATTTTATTTTTAAAAAAAAAAAAAATTGTAATTCGCAGTATTTTACTGCGAATTAGGTAAAACAAATTTTAATAATTTTTTTTTAAAATTTTTAAAAAAATTTATTAAATTTTTTTTAATTTAATAATTCGCAGTATTTTACTGCGAATTACTCTAACGGCTAAATTTTCGTTAAAGTAATTCGCAGTAAAATACTGCAAATTACCTATTTTTGTAATTTTTTTTAACATTAAAAATGTACTTTGTGTCTAAAAAATTATTAATAAGTTTCGGACTCCTCTTATGTGCTTAAGTCTTTTAAAGACTTTTACCAATGAGTGTAGAATAATTCTCCAAGGTTGTCCTATTTATAGATCATGGGTGATGCTTTTTTCTTAAAGCCAAAACCAATTCTAAATAGGAACAAAAATTGAATCCAATTTCGAATAGAAATGAAAACCAAAAGAGAATAAGATTAAGCTATTGGGCCTTTGGCTGGATAACATGGGCATGAATCCAAGGTTAAGTTAATTTTGAAAACCTATATGTAAAAAGAAACAAATTAGCCTAGTACTCCCTCCGGTCCAAAATAAGCGATTTTTTGGATGTTTTCACACAAATTAAGAAATCCACCTTTTAGCATTAATTAGTAATAGAATTGGCCATATTAACCTTTACTATCTCACATAAACACTCCTAACACATATTCCAATACTATTTTATTTCAAGGACAATGTAGGAAAAAAAGAATTAATTCATTCTTGAAATCCGAAAAAATTACTTATTTTGGACCACAAGTAAAAGGCCAAAAAATTACTTATTTAGGACCGGAGGGAGTATATTACAATCATAATACATAATTGTATTTCTAGAGAAACAAAAAAGCTTGATATATGCGTTATTGTTTTATTCAAGCTTTAAGGGTCGTTTGGTTGGAATATGATTTACACCGGTATAAATTATGCCGGTATAAGTTATATTGGGATAAGTTATGCTGGGATTAGTTATGCTGGTATTGTTGTTTATTCTTTGTTTGGTATGTTGTATTAAGAATGATAATTGCATAATTTCTAATAAGAAGGTATAAGTTATACCGGTGTTAGTTACCTCACCTTTTATAAGGTATAAGTTATCCCAGTGTTAAAATTAATACCGGGATAACTTATACCTAGTTTACTAACCAAACAGTTTATTAAGGTGGTATTAAATTTTTATACCACCCTTATACCTTCTTATACCTCGTACCAAACGACCCCTAAGTCTCTTGTTATATTTGATTATTTATTGCATTTACTTCAGGTCATAAGGATGTCTGAACGTGCAAGTTTTATATTCTATTGTACGAACTTTACTGCTCAAAAGTTTTGTTTTCCAATGAATCTTGAGTACTCCTGATTTGCACTTGCCAACTTTACTTTTATTTTACCTTTCGAATACTTGATTAGTTGCCTATTAACCTAGAAAAAAGGTAGTTTGATTTCTCAATATACATGCAAATCTCTTTATAATAGTGTCGTTTGTTCCGAATATTTTTAAATATTATAGTAAATTACTATTATGGAAACATAGATTATAATAGAACATGAGATTTGGTTCTCGTGGAAGTTCATTTACAAATAATATACAAAGACATATGATATACAAAGAACATGAAGGTCACATCCATCAATTCAAATAGAATTTCTGTAATTAGTAAAATAGATGTTGAGAAAGTCGCGCGTTTAATCCAGTTCCCAATTTCCCATGGCAATATCAATGAATCTTGACTGATTTCAGTACAAGAATTTTGATTTGATACAAGCGACAGCGGTAGAGCCAAGATTTGAATTTTACGGGAATTTTAGTCTTTTTAAGTTACTGTATTCTAAATTAATATTTTATACATATTCAATAATTTCTTACAACAAATACAGAATTTAGAACAAAGTTACTGAGTTCAATCGAACCCGGACCGTAACGTTAACCCTAGCTCCTCCCCGATAAGTGACATAGAGCTAGCTATACATTCTTGGCTACATCGGTGGAAGAGACCTCATCACTACATATAGGGCAAATCTGCAAAGAAAAATAAAATAATGAACATCAAGAAGATATATAGGCAAGAAGAATAAATGAGAGCAATTAGCAAATTATATTACCTTCTTTATCTGAAGCCATTTTTGTATACAATCTGAATGGTAAGGATGATCACATGGAAGTGCCACTAGATTCTCTCCTTCTTCATATTCCAGTTGACACACCACACATCTATTCTTCCAAAAAAAAAAAATTCACATTTTCAAGTTGTTATAATTTGTTCTGAGGTCAGTCTAACGGTGAAGATGTCACAATGTAAACCATAGTGTCACGAGTTCAGATCTTAAAATCAATGGCTGTTTTTCGCGTACTTACCGATCAATAAGGGTCTTGGAACTGTTGGATTGAAATATATATGAATGCATGTGTTTGCTGATTTCTGCTTCAGATAATCCTCTGTTCTCTACTCCAACAAATTCTCCTAAAGCAATTAATTCCTGTAACAATAATATATATACTCTTTAGTAAATGTCATGTATTTCTTGAGCTATACATAAATAAATAACAAGCTAAGTACTCCATCTTTGATACCTCGTAGGATAATTCATCTGGATCAACATCATCTTCTTCCATATCCTATAAAAGGAAAATAATTCATTGTGCTTTAAATATACAGAAATATATGAATTTTAGTGTGTGTATATGTGCTAGAGAGAGACCTCGTTGTCATCGTCGTACTCATCGTCGTAAAACTCTAATTCGAAACCTGCAAACAGAAAATAACCAAAGGAAAACAAAGAAGTATAAATATTTAGGGTATAGAAACTGGAATATATAAGGTTAGATTGAAATTTTAAATCATCAACAACTGCGATTTTATAGATAGTTTGGACTTTTATATGGAACTCCTAGTGCTTCTTCGACTTATGCTTTTGAGTTTTGATAAACTTTTGCTATTTTGTATATTTCTAGCCTATTCTTTTTGCCTTCAAAAGTTTTTATTGTGCGAATTTTCAACTACAACAACAATAAAAATAACTTTTTATGTTCACGTGAAAATGAGCTAATGAAACAAAGTACGTAATGAGCGTTTGTCCAAATGAAATAGAGTACGTAAATTACCTTGAATTTCATTTTCTAGAAATTCTTCATCAGAAGCAGTAATTTCCTCATCTTCACTTTCACTTTCAATCATCGACAACATTATACAAACTCTATCCTGAATATTCACACATGCATTGCCACGCAAATTAATGGATTACTTCAAATAATTAGTAGAATTCACACACTAAAAAAAAAGTATTTAAGAAAAGAAAATTAAAGAAAGAGAGACCACAATTTAGCAAACAAGAAATTTTCAACAAAAGATAGAAGGAAGCAGGGGTGGACGTAGTCTATCGCCTACTAGTTCATCTGAACCTATAACTTTCGACACAAAGTATAGAATATATATAAAAATAAATTAAAATCATAACCAATATTATAACCCATAGTTTTAACAGTATAATTAGTTTAATACTGAAAATTTTAAAAGTTAAACCCATAAAATTTAAATTTTTGATTCGTCTCCGGAAGGAATTGAAGTACCTCATCTATTTGGCTAAGAGGTGTTCTTCGGGTCGTTGGTTTCCTTTGTTCTTCATCAGCCATAATTTTTGTTAAATTAATTTCTGCAATTGGATTATGGCAAAAACAATAGCTTGAGTGGGGTGTTATAATGAGAAAGAAGGAAGGCAGAGATGAAGGAATTTGTTGGTTAACTTAAGTCTTAAGAAACTTTCATGCAAAGCAAAGAAATCCAAAAGCATTTCCATTCAATTTCCAAGATTCCAATATTGTTCTTTCATCTTGTTTTCAAGTTTCTCTTTGTGTTGCTTCATGCATTACGAAAAAATTGAAATTAGCTACGAATTTCATTACTAATTTGTCCTAAGTCTCTCGTACCTAATTAATTTTTTGACAATTCCTATCTATCATTAATTTATCCCTAAATTAGATTAGCACAAATTTTTCTATTTAGCTACAAAAAATTTCCGTCGCTAATTCTTGTTTTTCTATTATTCGGTGGGGGTAATTACAAATTCATACTCCATTTAGTAGTCCTTTTCGATGGGGCAGGATCCTATGTTTGATTATTGGACGAGTGAAGGATCAGAGTTTGAGAATAGTAGCAAAATTGTAAGATATATAATATTTTATTTGACTCAATTTCATATATTTTGCCATATATAGGTACCGTGGCGGATCAAGACTTTTAGACAAGAGGGTTCAAACATATACCGAAGTTTTCAAAAATAATCGAAGGTAAAAGCAATATTGAGTTAACAAACAAACTGGGTTTACCTAGCGCTCTTTACTTTGGTTCTAACAAAACCTTACAGAAAATTTGCCCGTAGCTCTAAATATTGTTTGCAAGCCATAATATATATATATTGAACAAGTGACAAGTTACAATTTAACAAGTTATTGAACTTCAGAAAATTATACTGTAATAAATATAAGTTTGGTCTATATTAAAATATTAATTCTATTTATTTATTAATTTTAATTTAACTTGCATTAGCTGTTAGCTAAAAAAAGAGCTAAGCTAAATTAATAATTTCATATAGAAAATTCCATAACTATTGAAAAAGACAAAACTAAAATAAGCAATAAAAGAAGACGAAGAAGAAGCTACCCCGCTTGAACCCAGGGGTGGCCCACGTATTTTGGGGCCTAAAGTCAAACTTTAATGAGGGGCCTTAATATTTTTAATTTTTTTAATTATTTGAAGTTAATTTTTCTAGCTTTTTTTACTAATAATTTTCTTGTAATCAATTTCTCCTAATAAGTCTTTCTCAATTGACAATATAGCTAACCCATTTAATCTCTCTTGAGACATTGTTGATCTTAGGTAAGATTTTATCAATTTTAATTTTGAAAAACTTCTTTCCGCTGAACCAACGGTAATAGGAATTGTTAACATTACTCTATAAGCAATATAGGCATTTGAAAAATAATCAAGTCTCTTTATTTGATTGAGTATATCGATTAAACTATTATCTTCTACTTGTACTGTTTCCCTTAATACTTTCAACTCAGAAAATAAATCTAAACATCAATATCAGATTGATTATAACGCTTTAAGAAAAATTCAAGATTAAGGCAATTTATTTTTAAATTTTCATCATCTAGTGATCTTAGTTTTTTACCACTAAATAGAAAATAAAAAATATTTTCATACGCTTCAAATTGTTCAAATCTATTTTGAAATTAAAAAAAATAGCCTTGTCTACTGTATAAAAAAGTAATCAACTCTAAAGGACTCCTCAAGAGACACTACTAGAAAACGGATTTATTGGAACGGTGTTTGGGCAACAGTTCTATAACCATTACAGTAGATAATCAATTGGAACGGTTTTAATCGTCCCAATAGAGTCAAAAGGCTTCTGGCACACTTCTGAACAATAACCGTTCCAATAGCTTAGAAACCGTCACTATAAGTAAATATAGAGACGGTTCTTATATGTGATACAATAGCATTATTTGTGGGAACGGTTTTGCAAAATAATACACTATAGGAACGGTTTAATTTCCCTCCATACTTTCCCTCCAAGGTATTTATTAAAAAATAAAAGTAGTGGACCCCACTAATATTTTAATTTTAATATCTCTAAAATGTAAAACTAATTCAGTAACCTAGACTAGAACACATCGACAGACTCCCTCGCTTTGCTTTCTCTGTTTGTCAACCATTCTCGCTTTCATCGACGACCAATCGACGACCAGCTCCGATATCTCCGATATCGCTTAGCTTTCTCTGTTCTTCAACCATTATCGGCTTTGTTCTTCAACACATCGACGACCAACTTCGATATCTCAGACAGTAGCTTAGCTTTCTTTGTACTTCAACCATTATCAGCTTTCTTCTTCAACACATCAACGACCAGCTCCGGTGAAGGACGATAATTTCCGGTGAAGGACGACCATTATCGGCTAACATACCACAATCTCCGAGGTAGGCTTTCGATTTTTTACCTTGTTCTATTTTTGTTATCACTGTTCGATTTTCGCTTTCTTCTTCCCTAGTCAGAAAAATTATTTCATTGTTCCTTCTATTTTCTTTCTTTGATAATATTTCTAATAAACCCATTATTTTGCTTCTGTTTTGTCTGTTTTATGCGATATATTTTGTGATTTTTAGTTTGCGAAATTGGGGGATTTATTTGTTAGGTTTTGATTTTGTGTTAGAAACCATGAGATTTGATGTTTGCTATCGATGTTCGATGATAGTATGATGCCATAGTGAATGCTCCTCACATTGTTTTCTATTCATTCTCGTGAAATATAGTAGTACACATTGCTGGTAGTTTGTTGCAATTTTGCAAAGTTTGGTTTCTTTTATTTCACTCTATACGAGTATTATGGATAGAGTATTATGAAGTTTATTGGCTTATTTATTGATGCCCAAGCTCTGTTCCTTTATCAGTATTTAGATTTATGGTTTTCTTAATAATTCAGAGCTTTGTAAATTTGTCAGTTTGTCGTCGATACTGTTTTTTAGCTTCCTATGCATTAGTTATGTATAAAGTAGTAGCGTTCGATGCCATTTCTTAGTTTCTTCTGTGGTAGTCGTATGTAGAGTAAATATTTATGCTGCTTGAATGCTATATTAATCCTGAAAGCTCCTAAAAGTCTCATGTTTAAAGTAGTATTATTAAAAGGGAGCGCTTCTCGCTTAAAGCGTAAAATCAAGGCGAGGCGAGGGATTGAAGTATGAACTAACCAGATGGTGCACGTTACATTCTGTTTCTACCATTCTCTTTTAGTTAGATTGTGCTTTTTTTCACTTTTCCAAATTTTAGCAAGTATTAGAAAGAAATAAAATTCTGAATATAAATATTAGAAAGAAACATAATTACTTATCTGCCTAAATGAAATTTTCTGATATCCTGGAAGTGAACTCAGATTTCATGGCATTCACTTGTGGATTATCTCTTTTGGCAGATTTCATGAAATTTGCCTAACCCTTTAATCTATATCTGGATAAGTAATTTCTTAAGAATGTAAAAGGATTGCATTTGATTGATGTGTGACTTGGGTATTTAAATAACATAATCCTAAATTGAGCATGATAGAAATAACTGCTTAGGGAAGAACATCTTTCATTTAATTTAGTCGATATTGATGTTAGATGGTCGAAAAAAGATATGCCTCTTGATGTCATTGATATTCCAGTGGATGTACGACATTCAGAAGATACAATCATGGAAGAATCAGAAGAGGAGGATGACTTCGATGATACAGATTGGGATTGGATGGAGGCTGATGATTGAAGAAGGAACTTCTGATTTTTATTTGTATTTGTATTTGTAGGAGTAATGTCTGCATACCAAGTCTTAATTGTTGTTGTTGTTGTTGATAGAGAAGGAAAAAATACAGTTTTTAGTATTATTTCAGTCTTAATTTGGTCTACTTAATGTGCATATCTGAATTTCCTTGAGTTTTAGTTGGCTTTTGGCTATACATGAAGGATGTTGATATAACACATGCATGTATTTGTGGTTGTTTTATGTTATTTTTCTGGACTGAAGTGCATCATATATTTGCAAGTTTTAGTTTGGTTTAATATAATTCTAGTTTAACTATAATTGGCACAATAGGAGAACAAAGACATGAAGGCTGGATAGTATAACACATGCATCTATTTGTGGTTGTTTCATTTTAATAAGCTTCAAGATCATTCTATTATTTTAGTTTGTCTCAGTTCCTTGTCTGACCTGAATCTCTATAATGTTGAGCAGCGTAGGTGCACAAAGAGTAACAGATGCTTGTATAGCTTTCAGAAACTTTTGTGAACAGAACAACCTTGAAGGGTGAGTTGTGCTTTATGCTTTTAGAATTTTCTTTCCTCCCCATTCGTATCGGATTTGAGAAAATTTCATAAACAAATTTGACTGCTTAGATATTCAGGATGATCGAATTCTCCTTTTGGTTTTCCTGTTTTGAAGAAAGACCATCAATATATAGGTTGTCTATGTCTGTAAAGTTGTTGAAGGGAGTATTTGGACTCAAGAATTTATCAACAATAGTTGGTATCAGGTTGTGCATGACACCGTTCCGCTTTTTGGTAGAAAGTGTATCCTCCTTAATTTCCTCGAAGGCTTCATCTCTAGGAACATAAACTGGATGAGGTGATTCTGCTATACTCTCTGCACATGGATCTGCTCACATTCATAGACTAGAAACGTTAGGAGTGTATTAGTATCGAAAATTCTTAGGTAGATATGCTCATCCAATCGCATTAGCGAGTGTACTAATCTCACCATAAGCAGAACTAGTAAACTTGGTCTACCCAAAGAAAATCCTGTTCAATTTGACTCAACTAAGCCCTAAGGCCTAAACAACACTGTAGAATTATAAAAGAAAAGTCATAGAATTACCTAAATCATTATAAAGGGCATAGTCATAGATGCGTTCGTGTCTCTTCCTTTCACCACTTCCATTACCATGAATCTTCAGCAAGTCTTCACGACGAAGAACCCTGATGCCAA
Source organism: Nicotiana glauca (assembly GCA_026770625.1). Lineage (NCBI taxonomy): Eukaryota > Viridiplantae > Streptophyta > Magnoliopsida > Solanales > Solanaceae > Nicotiana > Nicotiana glauca. The sequence continues at coordinate 66,339 of MU758645.1, forward strand.
GGGCCGTTTGGTATGGTAGATATGCCTGTCACAAAAAGGAAGCATTTCTGATTAAGCAGCATACATTAAGCAGTACGAAATCTAACATGAATATAGTAAGAAAACCTGCGTTATAAACATGATTTCTGAAGATAATTCTACTCTCTGGATCGTCGTTCCACGAATGAATCCATGTATTCGCAGGAAAGGTTATTGGACCTTCACTAAAGCCATGAATTACAATTTGCACTAAGTGCACCTCTTTGTTATGGAAATTGGTGAGGATGATAGCTCCAGGACGACGAAAATTGCTTGGCACTGTGAAATTAGCAGTATAATCAACTATAGACGGGTTGTCTGATGCCTTGGGCAACCAGCTCTCAGTATAACATTGTAAAATTTTCCCTGAGTTGGTATATGTAACAATAAAGATTCAAATGTTATGCTTGCGGTATTGAAACTTATACACAGCAGCAACATCTTTCTTATATTAGGAATTGCACATATATAGCAGTCATATATAACACCTCACTAATCATTGAATTCATTTCGCAGCATGGTGATAAACTAGTCGAGGGGTACTGCATAGAAAAACAAGCGACTCAGGTAGGAAAAAACGACTGCTTCTCACTAAAAAGTGAGAAGCGACCAAGCGAAGCGAAGTGACCGAAGCGAGCGCTTCTTTGTTTTAAACAGGTATGTGATGATTCTCTCTTCTTCTGACTTCTTCTTCTTCTTCTCTTTCACTGTTTCAACGTCCAAATAGTAGCAAAATGTTGGCGATTTTTTTTTACCTTCGGTTCTTTCTCAGAATCCAGCAACAGAATAGAAGCGAAATGCTTTGATCTACTGTTGTTGTTGCTGCTACCGTTCTTTTGTTCTTTCCGGAAGCAATTAACATTGCTTAGTTATTTCTGTAAATCTAGCTTTGAGAGATGCAATTAACATGTTGTGCTTAGCTGTTGCTGCTAGTTCTTTCTGTAAATCCAGCCCATGATTTCTTGCTGGAAGCAATTAACAGTGCTTAGTTCTTTCTGTAAATCTAGCTTCGAGAGATGCATGTTGTTGTTGATCTCCTGTTGTTGTTGTTGTTCTTTCTGGAAGCAATTAACTGTGCTTACTTCTTTCTGTAAATCTAGCTTCGAGAGATTCATGTTGTTGTTGATCTGCTGTTGTTGTTGCTGCTACCGTTCTTTTGTTCTTTCTCGGAATAATGTGTTTTATTTTCTCTTTCGGAATTGAGTCCAAAACTTGTCGAATCGATTAAAATTGTTAGATAACAGTTGAAAATTCATTGGACTACTTGGGATTCAGTTGAAAAACAGTTGAAAGTTCTGTTTTGAAAGGTTTTGAGTTTCTGATTGTTTGAGTCTTGAACTGAACTTCCCTCTTGTTATGCTGTGAGATCGCTTCTGTCACAGACCATATTAGACTCGATTGGTAATCTGCAGCATCATAACATTTCTTTCCTTTGACTTTTGGTATATGAGTACTCTTTTTGTTAATAGGGAAAGTAAATAGTAATTTGAGTAGTGAGTACAATCTGTTGCATCATCTCATCTTGATTTCATTTTAGCTACAATAGTTCTGATTTTTAGCAAAGGTTTCAAATTGTGCTATACTGATGTTCATATAAAAAGAATGTGCAGATGGATTACAGATCGGCTAAAATAGGACACTGGACAACATGGTGGTAGTTTAATGTTTAGAGGGAATAAGCTTCTTCTACAGTACTGTTCATGGATGATACTATTATTTTCTCTGAGTGACACTTCATATTTCCAAATAATGCTTTCCAAGAATCAAGTTATAATACCTTTGAATTCAATTGTCTTCTTTTATATAATACCTATTAGAGCTAATTTTATTTGTATTCTATATCAGGTTCTGATAAATATGAATCAAGAAAGACTTTCAAAAGCCAAAAGAAAGACAAACATGACATACATAAAATATGGAACAATGGCATCTTTGGCAAACCAAATAAGGAGTTCGTTTAGCCAAAAATATGTTGTTCCTGCACGTCCATCAAACAAAGAGCGTCCATCTAGCAAAGAGCATCCGAATATCATTGAAGAGAGTCAGCTAATATCCCAATATCCAAAAGTAGCAGCCAATGTACACACTAGGTCAACCACTCCTACAACACAAGTAGTAGAGGAACAAGTAGAGGAACAAGTTCAGTTGGATTCGACAATTCCTGTCACAGATGAATGTGAAGAACAAGGTAAGGCCGTATAGACTTTATCTAAAATGCTTACATCCTATTTTAGTCATACACAATGTATCAACAATAGTAATTTGGTGGTTTTCGTTGGTTTGTATGGTTGTAGGCCCTTCCATCAAAAGAGAAAAAGAGGTCGAACAAAGATGAAAAGTGTACATGGACGGCAATAGCGTAAATTGATTTTACTTAACTACTTAAATCAACTTGTTGGTCCTACTGAAGCTGTTGTGCTAGAGTTTGGAAGCTTCCTCGGCACATTGGCAAGGAATGCGACTCTATGTCCTCTTTATATTTTGGATTGGAGGAAGATGGACACAAAAGAGGATATATGGGAATATACCTAGGTCAGAAGATCTTCATTTTCAATTTTTAGTTGAAAATCTTTCATATTTTCTGCTTTAATAGATTTGACACCAATTGTAGGATAAATATGGTATTCCTGAAGCTGGAAAAAAATATACTTTGGAAACAGTCCAAGCTGCCTGGAGAAAGCACAAGAGTAGATTGAAAAAAGTTCACTTTGACGCCTATCAAAATGATGAAACTCGAATGAAAAATGTCCCTGAAGATGTTCCAGCTTCTCAGTTTAAGGAACTCCTTAGGTATTGGAACTCTGAAAAACTCCAGGTATGTCTAGTTCTTTCTACTTGTTCTTATTCTTCTTCTAGAACTTCTTCTTCTTCTTCCTCCTCCTTCTCCTTCTCCACCCGGAGATATTTCCTCCACTTCTATGTTCTTCTTCTTAAAAATATGATCTTGACCAAATACGATCCTATGTAACAATGAGCCTATGGAGAAAGCTGCTTCAGCTGCTTAAGAAGATATGAAATTAAAAATTATTTCATGTGGTACAAGAGCACCAGGAAGGGTTTAGGATATAAGGAGGTGAGGAAATGGTGGCACTGGATGCAGATTCTTGTGTTGGTTGTAGCCTTTTATATTGCTCCTTCTGTTGCTGGGGAAGTGTGCAGAAGCCTTTGATCCTGCTGCTTCTTTGTGAGCCCTTGTGAGTAGGTATTTCTATGGGGTTGTTGACTGTATATCAAATGGCAGTGGCCAGGTGTAAGTTGTGATCAGGAAGGTCATGTGCTTGTTCTGGAATTGGACGACGAAACAATTTCTGGTGGAGTTGAGAACTCAACCAGTCTATTTGATCTTGAGTATCTTGAAAAGCTGAATTTGGCTTATAATTACTTGTACTCTACTCAATTTGGCTTATAATTACTTGTATTCCAGTGGAATTGTCAAGATTGACAAAGTTAGTGTTCCTTGACCTTTCTAGCATCAAGTTAAAGCTTGAGAGCCCAGATCTAAAAATATTGTTAGAAAACCTATCAAACCTTAGAGAACTTTATCTTGACGGCTTGAACATTTCATTGGATGGGAGTGATTGGTGCTCGGCTTTATCTTCATCTCTCCCTCAGAATTTCTTGAACATTTCATTGAATGGGAGTGAAATTCTTGAACATTTCACTGTAGTTCCAGAATTTCTAGCAAATTTTACAAAATTGACTACCCTTGGAGAATAACCTGCAAAAAAGAAAACCTGGTTAGAAAATTGAGCATTACTGCTCTGTTTTTTGATTTTGCTGCTTGTGGGAAGCTGACTGCCTTCCTTCCAGTTTTTTCTTCTCTGTTTGGAGTAGGTGTGTACATGCTGAGGCAGTGACAGTAACTGATGGGTGCCAATGCAGAAAGAGCTTTCTTTCTCCTTATATCCTTTATGTTCTCTTCTTAAAACTGTATTGTATTTGATGTGGTAGATTTGTCTATATTTTCTCTTCTATTGTGTTTACTGTATACTTCTCAAGTTGTTATTTGGTGCTTCTTTCTTCCTGCAGAAAATGTCCAAAACTAATATTGAGAACCGAAAAAAGTTGAAGAATCCTCACACTGCTGGAAAAAAAAGTTTTGCTTTAGTTCGCTCTAAGTTGGTGTCTAACTAGAAAATCAAGAAAATATATTTCTCAGTTTTGGCTCATGTTTAACTAACGCACTTCCATGTGACTAGGAAAATAATAAGGGAACTTCGGATCCTTTAACACCAAAGAAAGTCTTTGTAGCTACAAGAAAAAGGAAAGTTGGACGATCATACAAGTGCTTGGATGAAGACACAGCTAGTAAAATTGTGTGAATTATACTTAACTATTGTTATATCGAGATCAATTGTATATTTATGTTAGTTTACTTGTTATTTACTTAAATTTTATATTTTTGAATTTGCTTTGTAGGCTGAAATGGAGGATATAGAAGCAAAACAAACTGAAAATGGCAATGAGTCCGTAGAGGCATTTGCAGCTGTCATGGGACCTGAACATCCAGGGCGTTTGAGGTTGTATGGACGGGGGATTACAAGAACTTCTTTGAGAGGGAAAGTAGGATGTTTTGAACACTCTTCAAATTCCACAAATTTTTTGCAAAAAATGGAGGAGAAAATACAGAGAATGAAAGAAAAAATTGAGGAACAAAAGACAACTATTCGTCAAGAAGTTGTTGCGGATGTTCTTGCACGACTTCAACATTCAGGAATTAATATTGATGCTAACATTATTCTAGCAGCATTGGGTGATAATTCACCCGGAGAAGTTTCATCTTCACAACAAACAACTTTGAAACCAATTCGTCATCCATCTACCGATAGCATCAAAGAAGGCCAGCTCATTATAGGCATTAACTCATTGACAATTTAAAAATTTTTGTGAGTTTCTGATGCCTTAGGTTGTTGAAATAATTTATTGATGTAGTAATCTCTGGAGAGTTGAATTCTATCATTTTTCCATTCTTGATTCTGGACTTTTGGGAAGATTATTTTATGTGTCAGTTAGCATAGTGAAGTGACCTTTGGTTGCTGTATGTGTACGCATCCAATGGATTTAGTTAAGGTGCGCGCCCAAGATTTGGCCAGGACAGCACTATATTTAACAAGTATCAACTGTTTAGCCCTTTTGAGAAATTTGTTCCTGTGTTGCATGTTCGCCTTTGTATCCAAATTCTATTAGGGGATAAGAGGGTTATGTGGACAGTGAAAATCAGGACGCAGGAAATGTTATAACTGTGAAGCTGATTATTTTCTTTCTTAACTTATTTCACGCTTGTTTACAATTTTCGTCAAAATACCTTCTTCTTCTCATCATTATGCCAGTTAGCATGTGCGTTTGTGTTCCTTTATTCCCTGCAGAGTTACTAGGGAGAGGAGGGTTGAGTCTTGGCCGTAAATTTACCATTTGGTTTAGCATAGATGGTTTAAAAATTCCTCCTGAATTCGACCTAGACGCAGCCATAATACATTTATAGAGCAGTGCAGTCACAACCTCGTTACGTGTCGGATTTTTCACTCCTGATTCTGATTCCATTACTTCCTTTAGGGCACTGATTTTAGAACAGGAGAAAACATACCTTTTTGCTATATAAGGTAGTTTATAAGGTGTAATACTTGATATAGCTGAAGGATTGTTGGTTGGTGAAAATATAGATGTACCAATCCATTATGGCCTACTCACGTAATATTTTGATGAAGAACTATAACGTGCAGTAGTTGCAACAGTACGCATTTGTGGTTGGAATTGAGTTGCTTTGAAATGGAGTAGGAGACTTTGAATACTAATGTCATTTGAAAATGTAAAACTTTTCAGTTATTTTATTAAAATATTGGAAGTTAGAAAATATTTAGTTTCTTGTTTGACATTCAGGCTTTGAATCAATTACTCTGTGATTCAAACATCTTAAAATTTTCTTTGTTTAATCATTTATTGATCGTCATATGTAGGTGCAACGATTGCAGATGAAAGCAGTGATGAAGACCTTACTTGAGTGTTGTTGATCGTTGCTAGACTTTCTCATTATGTTCTAGGATATTTTAGTGTAGAACTTCTTGTACGCAAACTCATCTATTTCAAGTTAGATATTGTTGATCAAACAATGTATTTATATTTTATTATGGATAATGCTAGCTAGTTTGATATTTCAATTTTATTTTGTAGTTTATATAAGTTATGGTGTATAAAATTTTGTTGCAAGGGAAATATTCCTCATTCAGGAGCTATAAATATATATGAAATTATTAGGAAGAGTCGTTACAATAGACAATATAACCGTTGCAATAGACAATATAACTGATGCAATAGACCTAGCAAAAAATAATAGAAGCCCCTAATAACTGTTGCAATAGATCACAAAAACCATTACAATATATTATTAAAATCGTTGCGATAGTCGTAAAATATCGTTGGCACACATATATTGGAACGCTTTATTACTGTCCCAACAAAGTACAAAATCGTTCCACAGATTGATGTAACGGTATCATTGTAAACACGTGATTTTTGACCCTCCCCGAGAATTTTCACATTTTTTGCATAAATATTTAATTTAGGCCTAA
>MU758647.1:0-10330 GCA_026770625.1 Nicotiana glauca
GAAATAGGTATTAAAATTTTTTTTAAATATTTTTCCTGACATTTCGTATGAAACTACTGCGAAATATACCTGGGCCCATTTTCGCAGTATATAACTGCGAATTGTTCTATTTCGCAGTATTATACTGCGAAATAGGTAGAAAAGTTATTTTTTTTTTTAACATTAAATATGTATTTTATGTTTAAAAATTAATTAATTAGGTTCCGGACTCAAATAAGTTCACATCCAGCAAAAACATGAATATAATCTCTTGAAACAGTCAGAAACAAAAATAATCCTAATGATTCCATGGCTTACTTTCCAGTTCCACTTAATAAATCAATAATCAAAGCGCATATTATGAACACTTGTGTATGAACATTATGTAATTCCTGCTAGAAGTTCACATGTAAAAAATTCAAATTCCAGTATATTATGCTGGAATATTTTTCGAATTTTGAACAATATTTTTGTTTAGATTTTGAAAAGTGATTAAATTTGGATTACTTTTGAAATTGTGGCTATTTGCTTGTAAATATGGCTATTTTTGAGTTTCACCCCACTTCTGTAAAAGGCCCATTCTACAAGCCCAACCAACTTCTTTCCTTATTCCTAATAATCCCAAGTTGCTAACAACTGGTGCTCCCCAGTTCCAGGAACTAGTGTCAAAAAAATGGAGAAAATGGGAGTATTGATGACATGTCCAATGTTTTCCTACTTAGAAGAACAACTCAACAAGCGTTTCAACCTCTTCAGATTTTGGTTAACTCCTAACAAAGCCGAGTTCTTGACTCAGAACGGCGACTCAGTCCGAGCAGTTGTAGGAAACGCATTTTTCGGTGCTGATTCGGAGCTCATAGACGCATTGCCAAACTTGGAAATTGTATCAACTTACAGTGTAGGATTAGATAAGATTGATTTGGGGAAATGTAAAGAAAGAGGGATTAGAGTAACTAATACTCCCGATGTGCTCACGGATGACGTGGCCGATACAGCAATTGGACTGGCATTAACGACTTTGAGGAGAATTTGTGTTGCTGATGGGTTTGTGAGACGCGGGTTGTGGAAACATGGCGATTTTGAACTGACTACTAAGGTTCCTTCATTTTCTCAGAGTTCAATTTTTTTTAATTTATCTTATTCCCGATTAATTTGACATATATGATTTGTATGACAAAAAAGGTAAGCAGTTTACTTATCATGAATTTGTCTAAATGTTTAGGGCTTGAATGTAGATACTGAAAATATATATATATAATTGACCTTAATTAGTTCGGGTTGAGGCCTTATTTGATTGATTGAATATGATAAAGAGAAAAAGGGCGGACCGGTGCACTATGCTTCCGCTATATGCAGGGTTGGGAAAGGGCCGAACCACAAGAGTCTATTTTATGCACCTTACCTGCATCTGTTGTTTCCACGGCTCGAACCCGTGACATTCTCTAGAGAAATCAAAGAAATGAAATGACACAATAAGTTAAGTGAAATCCTCTAAAACAGGGGAAAAGGGCAAACTTGAGTTCATCCAGAAGAGAGAGCAGTGGCTTTACAAGACACAAACGACAAGGTTCATGTGCGAAAAACGAGAAGAATTAAATTGCAATTAATATCTAATTTACAAAGATCAAGATATTGATTCAACTCCTCAAATTTGAGATTCAATAGACGAACAATTCTAGTTGGGGTCACATTGCGCACCATCATTTGAAACACAAATTTCTTTAAAGCGCATGGCTTCATAACACCTTGCTTCGCATTGCTTTATCACTTTAAGTGAAGAAACAATGGCTTTTAATGACACTGGTAGAGAGTTCCAAGATTTCGGGCAAAGAAGAAAATGAACTTGCTGGAATAGACGGTTGTGAGTAGCTGCATATCTCTCATTGAAATATATTCACTATGTTTGAACAGTTATAATCTTATCCTTCATCTAAAATTGAACATGGTTATATTATGATTACTGAACACGGTTACAGTCTCTGCCAATAGATAAAGCCCATGATGAATCGTCTTCCCATATCTTTGGTTATAACCGAGATAATACTTAAATATGAACCTTGGTAAAACTTCATAACAGACTCAGAATCCTAACTGGACTCAGTAAACAAGTCTATAGAACTCAACATAGGGTAAGACCCCCCAAAATATGTTCGCCATAGCTTAAATATGGCAGTATTTGGACTCAGACATCTAAATTTAGCGGGGTAAATGGGCTGCTGTGTTAAATTTTAAGTTACTTAACAATCAACTACGTTAAAGATTAATCTTTTTTGCCATGTAAAGATATATAAAAAAAACTGCTTGGCAAATTGTTGGTCAAGTAACTTACTTGGCTCGCAGAAATCGAACATTGGCAATTCTTTAAGGCCAGACACCATATACATTGGTAATGTGCTTTCCCTTAATTGGGACCTTGCCTTCTGGGAATTCTTTGTTGATAGAAGTGTTGATTTTATAATTGAGTCTATTTGAAGAATGCCAATTCTGGACTTTCATTAGTTTTGTTTATGTTATCACCATTATGTCTAGATTTTAGAAGTTGGAAATTTTACCCTGGATTGTTAAAGACTATGTCTCACATTTCAAATTTCATGGAATGAGAAGCCTCAGCTTCATGAATGAGCACCATGAATCAGGAACCAATATTATAGGTACTTTTCGTATATCACTTTGATCTTGACAGAGCTGACCACCTTGCTGATTATACATTTGGCCGAGTATAGAAGAATCACAAAATGAATTATAACAGGAGTGTTAGTATTGAGTTCCTTTGCAGCTTTTATGATGTCTGCTTTTTTTTTTTGGACTCCCCGTCGTTGGGAGCTATTGCTCATTTGGTGACTCGACCCACAACTCTAGGGTTGTAGGTGGGGGAGTGCTGACAATCTGAGCAATCCCCTCTTGTCATGATGTCTGCTGAGTCTTGAAATAGTATGGATATATCATCTCAAGGCCTCAAAGTATGTAAAACAGTACAACATAATGCACTTCCATTAGACCTGTATCTTTCTTTTTTCTTTTTCTTTTTTTCTTTTTTTCTTCTTTTTCATGATAAAATTTAAATGCTAAATTGTTCTTTTTATTTCTTTTAATTTTAAACAAACGATCACTGCTCTTTTTTTCAGTTCAGTGGTAAATTGGTTGGCATAATTGGATTGGGAAGAATTGGTTCAGCAATAGCAAAGAGAGCTGAAGCTTTTGGATGCCCCATTAGCTACCATTCCAGATCAAAGAAACCAAATATAAACTACAAATACTACTCTAATGTCATCGATTTGGCTGAAAATTCTGAAATACTTATTGTTGCATGCGCTTTGACTGAAGAAACACGACACATTGTCAATCGAAAAGTGCTTGATGCATTAGGTCCAAAGGGCATCCTAATCAACATAGGAAGAGGTGCACATGTAGATGAATCTGAACTTGTAGCTGCACTGATTGAAGGTCGTATTGGCGGGGCTGGTCTTGATGTTTATCAGACGGAACCAGATGTTCCTGAACGATTGTTCGGACTTGAGAATGTTGTTACATTGTCCCATGCTGCAAGTGATACAGTAGAAACTTGCACGGCCATGGCTGACCTTGTTGTTGCAAACTTGGAAGCTCATTTTCTTCACAAACCATTGTTGACTTCTGTGCTCTGAACATGTGCATTCATCAGTGCTTAGCATGAGTTTTATATCTTTGAACACATTGAGCAATTCCAAGATTTTGGATTTGTATTCATTTCTGTTTGATGATGAAAAACTACAATGCTTGCATCTGTAGAAAACCTTATGATTGATTATGGGATATATTTAGTAATTTTATCTAAAATCATGTTGGTCATTTTTCTGTACGTACATTGTTGTCTTTGAAACTGAGGTGTTTACCAATCTGAAATAGAGCATCAAACACTTCAATTGCCCCCCACGATCCCATCACAATCTCTCATATTTCAGACCATTCCATTTCATGTAAATGAGACTTCCTTGCCTCAACCTAGTCTTTTTTTGGTTTTCCACCTGGTATCTGGTACTCGTATTGGGGCCCAACTAAATCCGTATTCGCGCCAGGAATTCCCACATTGGGGGTAAAGCGCTCCCTAACAAAGACACTCCATACCCAGGATTTGAACCCAAGACCTCTGGTTAAGAATGAAGGAGCACTTACCACTCTACCACAACCCTTGTTCGTGCCACAACCTAGTCCTTGATAAATGATGCAAGTCAGCATGTATTATCCTCCAATTAACTGCTTTAATGGTAGAAAGAGACAGTATTGAGCAGAGCAACACCAATCATTCCATTGATCTACTCATGGGTACATCACTAACTAAAAACTACAGTTACTTGGAAGCATACATGGCTTTTAGTGGCCAGAAAAAGAGAAGGAAGAAAATCCAGTTTATTAAGCAGGGCAGTCTTCTCATTCATGTAAACTTCTCTGTTTTCTCAATTATCTAGATCTCCACATCTTGCATTCAGAAGTAGCAAAAAAGAAAACATATTGAAGTCAAAAAGGGAAAGGGGGTTATGAACAAGAGAAGAGAATGACCTAACTAAAAGTAACTACATCTCCTCTTTTTCTTCCTTTCTTGTTGCCTCTATCAAGGAGAAGATGGAGGAGAAGAGGCTCCTTTAAAGATGAGAAAATTAAGAGTCTCCAAGATGAAATAGATAAATGTTCCTTTAGTATGAGTAAAGAAACACCCAAAGTTTGATCCCACCACACACTGCCATCCACCTCCATATTTCTTGTCAAATTCCTGCATACAAAGCACAAAACCTCAGGACTTGTATTTTCTTTGGGCAAAGATCACTTTTAGCCCGCGACTAGCTAGAACTATTTAACATACAAAAATATTATTTTAAGAGTGGTTAGAAATGTCATTTTTTCTATTTTCTTTATGAAAAAGATTGTAATTTTCAGACTGGAATCAAGAAGGGGTAAGTGGGTGTGAAAAGCACAGGCTTTTACACTATTAAGTCATCCAAATGTGAGATTTATACTATCAAAAATATAAAAGTAAGATTTGTAATCGTAGTGTATATAACTTAAACTCGTTGTAGATAGAAAGTGATTGTGGTATACCTTTTTAATGTGAGCAGCAATGGATTTACAGTCTAAAACATCATAAACATCAAGAGCTTGAGAAGCACAGGCCATGGCTTGGATCTGCATCTTCACTGGCATATCTGTATCTTCAATCAGAGCTTTGCCTTCTAACATGGTGTTTTCTCCTACTGTGCCTACACTCTCAAATCTCAGTTGAATTTAGTAACAGTATGTAGGAAGTTTTCTCCAATCTGTTTTTAAATGCAAGTTTCCAAATGTAAAGGAGACATTTGAAAAGCAGTCATGTGGTGGCACATAGTCCAACTTCAGTGTCGTCTTCCTCCTCACTTTAAGGACAATTTTAACTTTATTCTATTGTTTAATTCTTCTCTTTCTACGTCAACGATGTTGAGGATAAACTTGGTGAGGCCTAAAATAATCCATGTTGTTTTTTTTTTTTAAATCATTTTTGCGGTTACTTGAAATCGTGGGGAAAAAAAAGGAATTAAAATCAGCCATCTGCGGTTACTTGTCTCGAGCAGTCACAAGTCTACAATTCAATTTTTTCTACTTTTCTTTTATTCTTTTTTTGACTTGTTTTTCGTATATTGATAACTTAGAAAAGATACAACCTATCACCTCAAATTTATATGGTGCATATAACATAAATCCATTCCAATATTACAAAATATGTGCACGTTTTTAATATCATAATATGTTCAACGAGGAGAATATTTCATAGGATATTTTAATCATATTTTGGGGTACTTGGTTGTATGATAATTATAAACATCGTTAGGTACAGAAAACGTGTTGTCCCTAGTCTAATCTCATCCAAGAACCTCCTAATGTACATTATTAATAACCAATTCAATAACAAAATCTTCTCACTTCACTGGTACTAAATATTTCTTAATTATTAATATATTTATTTTCTGTTTGCTTCCAAAAAAAAAAAATTTCTTCTCACTTCTCTCTTCAAATCTTAAATGATACTCCCTCCTGTCCATAATAAGTGACCCTTTGGTCTTTTTATTTTGGTTTAAAATAAGTATCCTTTTATATAACTAGTTTTAGGGTACGCACTTCGCGCGTGTGCCTATATTTATTATATAATAATCTTTTTAAAAATAACATAAGTAAGTATTTGAAAGTGGTTTTTGCGTTAAAATAAATTAACCAAAAATTGCAAGTACTCGAAAACGATACTAAATGATAATCATGTGATTAATCTTACAGTAATTATTACTTCGTTTCATTCCAATACTTAAGCTTAATTGTAAAAAAGTGTTACTAAAATAGTAGTTGATTGAAAGATAAAAGAAGTCGTCCTAATTTTATATGACAATTGTTTGTTTGTAACATTTGTGTACTACGACTTGCATGAACTTTGTAGTAATATTCGTTTTGTTCTAAATGTTGGAGTATATTTTCTTATTTCAGTAAAAATGTCTAGAAAAAGTTGTAAGTGTTAGAGTTTTTGTATAAGATGAAATAGTCTTAAAATGAGAGTGAATGGGAAATGAGATTTGGATTTGGATTTGGTCAAATTATCGATCGATTGATTAATTTTTTGGACCAAATTTATTTGTTAATAGTGAATATTAACGTGATATAATCCGTGTTTGTAACGGATGTTTTCCAATCCGTATATTGTGTTGCACCAACAAGCAACAAGTTGCCTAGTGCACCTCCCAACATGGCCAAGTGCTCCTCCCACCAAGCAAGTGTTTATTCCACCATGTAAGTGCTTCCTCCATGATAGCCTAGTGCTTGTTCCACCATGGAGGGGGCGGATTTCTCTCAAATGACTGCTATAAATAGAGCAGCAGTTGGAGAGAAAGAAAAACACTCGAAAAAACACTCGATATACACTCTGTATACACTCGATATACACTCTATATACACGTATACACTCAGTATACACTGGAAAAATGAATTGCAATCTAATATCCTCTTCAGTAAAAATTCAACATCGGCTATACATTGAATTCCTTCCTCTCAGAATTTTCATTCGACTTCTGAGTTGTCCTCCTTTATTCTGCATTATTTTTAACTACAAACAAAGCATCCGTAAGTGTGATTTGCTACCGAATTTTGTGTTCGCTGAAACACTGGGGCTTGAAGTACCGCTACACCAGTGTGTAATTCTTTCTATCCTGGGAGGAAATAATCCATAACCTTGGGTACTAGGAGGGGATTAAATTCCTTAAGGAAACACTGTGAATTCAGTGGGCTCGAATTAATTACTGCTTTATTTATATTTACGTTTATACACTAACGTTTTATTTTTTAAAATTGTTATTTACAAATATAGGATAATAACCAAGGAATCAATAATTTTCTTTCTCTCCAACTGTTGCTCTATTTATAGCAGTCATTTGAGAGAAATCCGCCCCCTCTATGGTGGAACACAAATACAGAAATAAAAATTATTAAATTCCTTAAGATTGTTGGTACTAAAATCTTTGTGGTTTTGTGTACTCCCGTTTTGGAGAGTAAAGCCTTCGTGCCGTTTTGTTGGAGATTAAAATCTACGTAATTTTTTAACTCCAGTTTTAAACGTTTATTAAACATTTGTTTATGTTATTTTTTTCAGAAAAAATGGCTAATGAAACCGGAAACCAAGCTATTTCGATGGTGACTGTTAACGCATCGGCAAGCCATGTTCCGACGATGACTGTCAATGCATCGACAAGCCGAACACCGGCGTTGGCACCGGCTGAAAAACCCNCGATGTGTCCAATGAAACTCCAGAGGATGAAAGCTTTCTCGTGATTGAGGCGTGGAAGAATTCTGACTTTTTGTGCAAGAATTATATTCTTAGCGGACTGGATGATAATTTGTATAATGTATACATTGGCGTGGAGACGTCAAAAGAATTATGGAATGTGTTTGAAAAGAAGTACAAAACTGAAGATGCCGGGATGAAGAAATTCGTCGCCGCAAAATTTTTGGACTACAAAATGGTAGATAGCAAGTCTGTTATTACCCATGTCCAGGAATTGCAAGTGATTATTCATGATCTACTTGTTGAAGGTGTGTTTCAAATAAATAATGATGTTGAAAGTAAAAAATTTAGTAATTTTACTAACAAAATTTTCATTGAAGGTCTTGTCATCAATGAAGCATTCCAAGTAGCAGCAATAATTGAGAAGTTGCCTCCATTGTGGAAGGACTTCAAAAATTATTTGAAACACAAACGAAAGGAGATGTCCCTTGAAGTTCTCATTGTTAGATTGAGAATCGAAGAGGACAATAAAGCTGCTGAAAGGAGAGGCCGTGGAAATTCAACAATAATGGGAGCAAATATTGTTGAAGATAACAAAAAGAGGAAGAAGGCTTCTGGTCCGAAATACAACCCAAGCAAGAAGCGGTTCAGTGAAAACTGCTACAACTGTGGGAAAATCGGACACAAATCTACGGAGTGTCGTGCTCGGAAGAAAGACAAGAAAAGGGGTCAAGCAAACATGGTAGAAAAACATGATGATATTGATGGCTTGTGTGCCATGCTTTCTGAATGCAACTTGTTGGGCAATCCTAAGGAATGGTGGATTGATTCTGGAGCCACCCGCCATGTTTGTGCTGTGAGAGAAGCATTTTCTACATATGCTTCTGCTGGACCCGACGAGACGCTTTCCATGGGAAATGCTGCAACGGCCAAGATTGAAGGATGTGGGAAGATATTTCTGAAAATGACTTCCGGCAAAGTGGTAACTTTGAACAACGTCCTTCATGTTCCTGAGATTAGGAAGAATTTAGTCTCTGCTGGACTTCTTGTTAAGCACGGTTTTAAGTGCGTTTTTGTGTCCGACAAGGTTGTAATAAGTAAGAATGATATGTTTGTAGGAAAAGGTTACCTTACCGAGGGCCTTTTCAAGCTGAATGTAATGATTATTGAAAATAATAATAAAATTTCAGCTTCGTCTTACTTACTTGAGTCAAATAATTTATGGCATGAACGTTTGGGTCATGTCAATTATAAAACCTTGCGGAAAATGATTAACTTGGAAGTATTGCCTAAGTTTGAATGCGAAAAATCAAAATGTCAAATATGTGTGGAATCTAAGTATGTTAAACATCCTTATAAGTCAGTTGAAAGGAATTCAAATCCTTTAGACTTAATTCACACAGATATTTGTGACATGAAGTCAATACCATCTCGCGGTGGAAAGAAGTATTTCATAACTTTTATTGACGACAGTACTCGATATTGCTACGTTTACTTACTTAATAGTAAATATGAAGCAATAGATTCATTCAAGCAATACAAAAATAAAGTTGAAACTCAACTTAACAAGAAAATCAAAATGATAAGATGTGATAGGGTGGTGTATATGAATCTCCTTTTGAACAAATATATTTAGAATATAGAATTATTCATCAAACAACGGCCCCTTACATGCCCAATCCAACGGGATTGCAGAAAGAAAGAATCGTTCATTAAAGGAGATGATGAACGCATTGTTGATAAGTTTTGATTTGCCACCGAACTTGTGGGGAGAAGCCGTTCTTACGGCTAGCCGAATACTAAATCGAGTACCCCATAGTAAAACACAATCCATTCCATATGAAAAATAGAAAGGAAGGAAGCCCAACTTGAATTATTTAAAAGTGTGGGGGTGTTTGGCAAAAGTGCAAATTCCTAAACCTAAAAAGGTAAAAATAGGACCGAAAACCATTGATTGTGTTTTTATAGGATATGCGACTAATAGTAAAGCATATCGATTTCTGGTTCATAAATTAGAAAATCCCGACATTCATAATAATACGGTTATAGAATCAAATAATGTTGAGTTCTTTGAAAATATATATATCCGTATAAAAAGGAATGCGAGTCGATTGGTGAAGGATCCAAACGACCTCGGGAAGAAGCAAAAGAAAGTACATTTAATCAGGAGGATCCAAGACGTAGTAAACGTCAAAGAACATCTACTTCGTTTGGACTAGATTTTGTGACTTTCTTATTGGAGAATGAGCCTCAAATATTTAAAGAAGTTATGCCTTCTTCGGAATCATTATTCTGGAAAAAATAGAATCCATATTGAACAACCATTCCTCCTGAAAATAAACCTTTGGATAGTAAATGGATTTTTAAAAGAAAAATGAAAGATGATGGCACTATTGATAAATTTAAGGCAAGACTTGTTGTCAAAGGGTATAGACAACGAGAAGGTCTTGACTAATTTGATACATATTCTCCAGTGACGAGAATTACGTCCATACGAACTATGGTCATGAAATTCATCAAATGGACGTAAAGACAGTCTTCTTAAATGGAGATTTGGAGGAAGAAATCTACATGGAACAACCT
>MU758648.1:0-24149 GCA_026770625.1 Nicotiana glauca
CTGCTCATTACAATAAAAATATCGAATTTCGATCGTAAGCACGCTAAGTGCATAATATCATCCCTGATAAAACACATAGCACTATAGGCTACAAAACTCAAGCACAACTGAGGTACGATACAAGATCTAAATCTCAAGAGCCATCCTGCTCACATAACATTATCGCCACGCAGAACCTTAACATATAAAAGTTTACCATGCCGTCTCACAACTCATACGGCGCAATACATCATTACTTGGAATAACTGATGACAAAATAACACCCCGATTGTTCCTCCATAGGGAACGCTCGCTGAAACGTACACAACTGGCCTGATATAAAGCCATGTTCACTTATATAAATCAATCCATTGATTTCAAGCCAATTTCTGATTGCACCCACTTGGCTAATAACCTTTCAAAGGTCCACAGTAACTCCCTTTTCTTCATAACACATAAGAACCACCATAACCGGAGCAACCTCCTCGATTCATAACCCAATAAATAGAGTGCCCTCCAGGCCTAAATTCTCAAATTAATGATATTACCACAATCCTCATACTTGGTCTAAATATTTAGTCAATCAAGTGACTACATATCACACTTATACAATCTTCCCGTGGGACACGCTCCTACAATCTTCCAAAATAAATAACGGGTCCGCTCATCCAAACTATCGGCCGCACTAACGTTGAAAAACGATCAAGAATCCTTAACCAGGATGCAAAGCCTTTTTCACAAAACATCGATCTCAGGTGGCGCTGAAAACAACACCAATTTACTTTAATCATTCACCCATTTCCTTGCTCATCCGAGCCCGTGACATCCTTACCAGCACTAAACTGCAACCTTAATCCTCACTTCGAATTTCTATGCTACTCACTGCACCCAACGTGCTAATATACGATAGAACACAATTTTTATCATAACTCCGAAGTCATTAATATTTTAACACTTCATCATATACGAACTTTTCACTTAAATCACTTCAGGAGAATCATAGCAACACACAGGTAAATTCCCATAACTGCAGGATGTGCAAATCTCTAAGTAGTGGTCCAGGCCACCATAGTCATTCCGGAATCCGCTTCCACTTAACAAGCCATAATAGAAGAATGCTTCTGAATAACATCAATTACGGCGGCCGACAAGCCTCACACGTACCGCCACAAATCGTACACATAACTTGATCATGCGGAATGAACTGATCGCTGGCCCAAATATGCCAATTCAACTATGGCTAATCATTCTACCTTCTTCCAATTTATCTTTGCTTGCCTTAGAAGTAATACTAACTCCATTCAACACATAACATACTCCATCTACACTCACCCCGAGTGACCTTGAATCACGAGACCATGCTAGCTCAATTCCCACGAACTATTTCATAACACCCAAATGCTGCACCACAAGCCAAACATCCCGGAACATTCTGTGCCTCTTCTCATAAACTGCTACAAAGCTTGATTCTTAATTGTACCTATAAGCTCGACATTATTAGGCACCACACTTTACCTCTTGAATACACTAGGACAGTTACTGAGAGCCACCCGCTCTGACTTGGTCCCGAATTTAATCCACTCCATAAATCTTATAACACACGAATACCCTCTTGACGAAGCACCCAGCGAAATCACTTCATTTAAAACCTGCATCTATACGAGGCATAAATCCTGAATCTTTTCCCAAGTTCAAACATGAGCCAACAAGGCCAACCATAGCATGTATTCCACAATTCATCTACTCAATTCACCACTTATGGTCTTTTTCCGTAGTTGAGATAACCCATCAAGGTATTAATAACTGGAAACCTCGCAAGTAGCTAACCATGCAACCCAAATCATAAGCGGTGGGGCTCTCCCACTTAGCTTGAAGCCATTAACACACAACGCTGGAATTCACCCGAATTCTTTACCTCGTATTGCCATAACCTTGCGCAATCATCCGCCGTAATTTCTCGGAAACCTTCTGTAAATCCACATCTTTCATATTCTGAATCATCATCCACATTCGCACTATGTTGTCACGACCGATCTCTTTGTTGGATAACCAATATAATTCCTTGCAGAAGCTTCGCCAACCACGCGACCGCTAACCTGCTCACGGGGAAATAACCCGCCTGTGGAAATCACCTCCCGACACCTTCCAATGTTGCTGCACAGGGTACAATCACCACGACATCAATAACCAAATCCTGTCCAAGCTCACTTTCTAGCTGTGCCGGTCCATTTATCCCTTGTGGACATCAATTAAATGTGCGGCAACACCCTTTCAAATTCCGAGTTATGCTGCATCCTTCTTCATTTCAAGCAGCTCCTTTCCATCATACCAAATCTCCTGCCGCATAACAACTCATGCTTCGAATTAAACCTGCAGACTTCAATTGCCCGTCGCTAAAATACCAGATCATACCAAACTCTCCTTAGGCACGTAGTCATCCTACTACTAAGCCCTCAGCTCCGCCACTCTGCCACTTTGGGCAAACTCGCTCCTTTAATCAGCTACTCGACCTACGCTTCTTATACCTGGCCTTTTAGAAGTTCAAAACTCCGCCTGACACTTCCCACATGTTTTCTCATCTTTTGCTGCTCAGTTGTTGCCTTAATAAAATGTATCTTCCTAGAACTTGAATCCACAATTTGTTACTGACTTTAAACTTTTCTGAAGGTCGTCTTTATTGAACCGTCGACATCTTGAAATACTGAATAAATCCAGAACCACCGCACCCTGCGATATCTGATTGTTGTACCTCCAATACTATTTTGCAATATCTTGCCCCAAAGGAAAATTGTAGCAGATCATAACACCGACAAGCTTAAAGCGTTCAATTAGGACAACAGCACCCCCATATAGAGGAGAACTCCACCACGCTTGTAATTACCACGTTTCATTACTTCCACCAGTCCACTTCTGACCATCCTCAGTTCGTTTGACTTTCCCCTGCCGGGAATAAAATACTGAATCCCTTGATTACACACTGAGTAAACCTCCATTAAATTCATTCACTGCCCCGACACGTGGGCAAACACCCTACCATCACAACAACACTGCGGAATAATCGCTCATAAGCATTATGGAAACCTGTGCCTAGCCTCAAGGCTCTTAGAAGTTCTGTACTGAGCTGAAACAATATAATATGCGACTATAATAGTCCAATCAACTATACCGGAAAAATCATCACGCATCACATTTGTAGTGCCATTGCAATCCTTCAATTTTCGATTTATAACAAGCGCTCGCATCGCGTAAGATTGAGTGGGAATGAATCAAAGACATAAGCCTCAAAGGAATCGAACCGCACGATAAGGAAACAAAGAAGGGAAGTACTCCTAACAGCCCTGTAGCCTCCCGGGGATAAGTACAGACATCTCCATACCGATCCGCGAGACTCTACTAGACTTGCTCATGACTCGTGAGAGCGACGGGAACCTAGTGCTCTGATACCATGTTGTCACGACCCAAAATCCACTAAGGGTCGTGGTGGCGCCGGACACCTCTGTCAGGCAAGCCAACTAGAATACTTAATTAAATTCTCGTTACGATAATTTTGAAAATATTTCTTTTATACAATTTAAACAAAACTCAGTATATTCCTCCGAATAAATAATGAAATATTTAAAAAACTTTTAAAATTTCTGAATAAATCCAAATACATCCCCAGAACCCGGTATCACAAGTGCATGAGCAACTATCGATAAGGAAAATAAAATACAACCTCTGTCCGAAATACAATGGACAGGGAATAAATAACAAAAATGCTGAAGGGAACTATACATGTTGCGGGTCGTCTCGAACAATGCAGCTCACCTAGTCCCAGAGGCATCTATGCTGCTACGCCCAGTAGGCTGCTAGAGGTATATATACCTGTGCAACAAAAATGCACAGAAGTGTAGTATGAGTACGTAATCAACGTGTACTCAATGAGTATCCCGCCTAATCTCGAAGAAGTAGAGACAAGATGGCCAACTTCAACACTCACTAGAGGTCAATTAACAATATTCTATAAATGTGAGGATAATCATGGATTTGTATAGTAGTTCTAATTCGCGAAGCCAGAAAACAGGTAAACACCTTCAACAATCAATCAAGGGCTTCCAAGGTTTATTTTTTATTATCTTATCAATTTATCTCAAGCCACGAAGGGTAAATTTCACATTTGAAAGTTCCAAACGACAAATAAGATGCGCAAATCACACCGAGGCGACGGCCTGATCCAACAGGAATGTAAACTGTGCACTTGCCGAGGGTCGACGGTGCACCTATAGATGCATCTATTAATCTGCCAAGGCATTTGGTCCGTTCCAAAATAAACACACACAGACAAACAATCAGTCAAGAAGTCAACATGGAGAAATTATCCAAGAAAGGCCAATTCTCTTTAAATAATTTGAGAAAATGAAGCTTAAGTCTTTTTTTTTTAGAAATCCATCTATAAATTTAATGTGATTTAAGAAATTCAAGCCATCAATGGGTTCACAATTAATCCAAATATAACATGTTTTTGGGTCCTAGACTACTCGGACAATAGCATAATAGTAGCTACGCACGGACTTTTGTCACCTCGTGCGTATGTAGCCCCCACAAATAGGAGCACATAACCAATTTAACTCACCTATGGAGTAAATTCCCCCTCACAAGATTAGAAAGGAGACTCACCTCGCTTCGAAGGCTCATAACCGGCATTCTACATTTCCTCCGAAGACTTGCACCAACGCACAATGCTCCAAAACTAGTCAATGATAATACAAATCCATTAATATATGCTCAATTAAACTTCACAACCCGATTTGTGACAATTCCTAACCCCGAACGAAAAGTCCACTTCCGGTCAAACTTCTCAAAAACCTTCAATTTTATATCTTTAGCCAAATGGCTTCAAAATGACCTACGGACCTCCGAATTCACTTCCGATCACGCTCCCAACACCAGAATCATCATACGGAGCTATTCACAGTCTCGGAATCCAAAGCGGACATTGATAACACTGAAATTCACTTCAAACCAAACTTATGAAATTTCTTCCAAAATGATAACTCCCACAATAGGCGCCAAAATGCTCCCGGTTTATCCAAAATCCAATCCGGGCATACGCCTAAGTCCGAAATCATCATACGAACCTGCTGGAACCTTCATATCCCGATTCCGAGGTCGTTTACTCAAAATTCCAATCCTAGTTCATTCTTTCAACTTTAAGCTTCTGAAATAAGAATTCTCTTACCAAATCAACTCTAGACTTCCCGAAATTCAATTCCGACCATGCGTACAAGTCATAATACCTGAAATGAAGCTGTTCCTGGCCTCCGACTGCTGAACGGAGCGCTAGTACTCAAAATGACCGGTCGGGTAGTTACAACCTCGCTTTGCTACCAATTCAAAATTTCTACAAGCCTTCGCCTCGCGAATTCGTCGAAGCTTCAAATCTAGTTATAAACAATTCGATTCAGTCAATAAAAATTATAGGAATTAATTCCATATGAAATTCTACATTTTCCATTAAAATCCGAAATTGCACTAAAAATTCGCTTGTGGGGCCCAGGTCTCGGAACCCGACAAAAATTATGGGATATGAAACCTCATCCAACCACGAGTCCAACCATACCAATTTTACCAAAATCCGACATCAACTCGACCCTCAAATTTTCAAATTAAACCAAGAGGGTTTTCAAGATTTTCTCAACTAAAATCACCAATTAAATGCCAAAACTAGTAATAGATTCGAGTAATCTAACCAAAATTAAGTTAAGAACACTTACCCCGTTGTTTTCTCTAAAAAATATCCCGAAAATTGCCTGTTCCCGAGCTCCAATTTGACAAAAATGGATTTAGGTTTACTGTTCACATTTTCAGAAAATAAACATTCTGTCTAGAATTCGGGGTTACTGTTCACGCATTTTTACTGTTCAGGGGCACTGTACATGGTACTGTTCATAGGTATTGTACATGGTACTATTCACAGGTACTTAACCAAACACATACACTAACTCAACAATATCCTACGAACTTAACCATGCGATCAAATCGCCAAAATAACATCAAAAACAATGAATTAAGCCTTAAAATCCATGATTTCTTCCAAATTTCATAAGACTTCAAATTCTCCATTTTAAGCCCGAAACATGTCAAACGACATCCGTTTTCAATCAAACTTTACAGAAAGTGCTTAAACCACATATAAGACCTGTACCGAGCACCGGAACCAAAATACGAGCCCGATACCATCACTTTTCAATCAGTTTTCATTTTTATTTTCCTTAAATATTTTCAGAAAATAATTTTACTCAAAAATTTATTTCTGAGGCCTAGGACCTCGAAATTCGATTTCGGACTGTCACGACCCCAACCCGGTCATGATGGCGCTCAGCACACTACTAGGCAAGCCCGACCATTTCCAATACTTAACCCAATTGATAAACATGAATAGATAGATGGAACAGTAAATCACCAAAACCATTTAAGACAAAATCAGGAAAAATACTGACACAAACGCAGAAATTTAACAAAATACAGAATACAGCCCAACCATGGACCCGGTGTCACGAACATGAGCCTCTAAATATAGAATGACATCCTACTACAAAGTCTGTCAAAAATTCGATAACAAGGAAACAAAAGATAGGGATAGAGGGGAGAAATCTAAGGCTGCGAACGTAGTGCAGCTACCTCGATGCTCCCGAAAGCTAACTCTGCTCGTCCAAACTGGATCTACTCAGCCTGAGGAGAACCTGGATCTGCACGCAAGGTGCAGGGAGTAAAGTGAGTACTCTGACTCAGTGAGTAATAAACATAAATACAGCCTGAAAGTAAGAAATCGCAGAAATACACAAAGTAACCTATATCTAACAGTCCAGATCGATATCCGAGTAAACATGTAAAACAATAATACAAATAAGGGAATAATGCATGATAAGAAGTAACACATATAACGGTACACTCTAGTACCCGCTGCGGCGCGCAGCCCGCTTCACATATTTAACGTCGACGGCGCTCACTGGGGGTGTGTACAGACTCCGGAGGGGCTCCTACAGCCCAAGCGCAATATCAGCCATCTCGTGGAATCAAATAGGCTCCCAGCCTCCATATAAATATATCATCGCTGCGGCATGCAGCCCGATCCACATCAAGGGAAACACATCCTCACTATCGGGTCCTCAACCCATCTCAGTCAAATAAGTTCACAGCCACTTGGGCATGACATACTATAGGGATCTCAGCCCTCATATCCTTTTCATATAATATTCATGATTAAAAATACAATCATTTTTATTACGTTATCAGTTGAAAACATGACTGATAGTAGAATGTATGCAAACAAGTGAGGAAAACCAACGAAGATCCTCTAAGGATTCTACAGGTCGGCACAAGGCCCCAAACATGGCAATAAGCCCAATTCATAGTGATAAAGTATGCGTCTCAATCGCCAATATAGTGGAAATAACACTCGGGATGGACCAAGTCACAATCCCCATCAGTAAACGACCCCGCACTCGTCATAGAATGCGTGTCATGCCTCAATATAGCGTTACGATGTGAAAGTCCGGAGTTTCAAACCCTCAGAGCAGCATTTACATCAATTATTCACCTCAAGCCGGCCACAAGTCTAGCTCGCTATGCCTTTCCCTCGCAAATCAACCTCCTCGTGCGTAGAATCTGGTCAAAACCACAAGGAATACATCACAATAGGCTAAGGGAACAATACCCAATCGAAAACAATCAAGAAATAGCGAAAATCTCGAAACTAGCAAAACCCGAGCCCCGGACCCACTTCTCAAAAAATTACAAAACTTACATTACCGGATTCCTCGTCTCGCCACGAGTCTATACATGTCAAATTTATCAAAATCGGAGTCCATTTGACCCCTCAAATCCCTAGTTTAACTCTCTTAAGTTTCAAGCCCTAACCTCCATTTTTAACCTTTAATTCCTTGGGTTTTTAGTGTTAATCCATGATTTTACACCATAATAACGTATTCCAAGTCCAAGAATCCATACCTGATGATAGCCCTCGAAACTCTCTTCAAAATCGCCCAAAACCCTCTTAGTCCGAAGTAGAAATGTTGTGTTCTTTCAAAAATTCGCGAAGGTTAAATTAAATGCTTCTGCCCAGTTCTTTTCGCTTCTGCGGTTACCGCTTCTGCGGCCTTTCCATCGCTTCTGCGATTTTCATTAAATCACCCAGGACCGCTTCTGCGGTCCATAATCGCTTCTGCGGTGACCGCTTATGCGGACTCCAGTCCGCTTCTGCGGAGAATGCCAGAACCCCCAAAACCGCACCTGCAACCTTCCCTACCGCATCTGCGGAACCACCTATGTGGTCCCTCTTCTGCAGATGCGGAAATACCAGATACCAGCAACCTTAAAACATGCCAAAACTCCAAAACTCTCCGTTTAACCACCCCAACTCATCCCGAGGCCCCTGGGACCTCAACCAAAAATACAGATATGACCCAATACCTTACACAAACTTGCTCGAACCGTCAAAACACTATAGTTAATCAAAATCATCAAATTTCCTCAAATCGAAGCCTAAGTTCAACCAAAACTTTCGAAACTCGCATTCGATCAAAAATCCGACCAAACGACGTCCAAATGACCTGAAATTTTGCACACATATCCAAAATCACCTAACGAAGCTACAACAACTCTCGGATTTCCATTCCGACCCTCGGATCAAAATCTTACCTATCAACCAGATTTCACCAAAATACTAACTTCGCTAATTCAAGCCTAATCCTACACCGGATCTCCAAAATCAATTCTGATCGCACTCCTAAATCATAAATCATCCCCCGAAGCTAATTGAATCACCGGAATTCACATCTGAGCCCTCTAACTAAATAGTCATCTTCCGATTGACTTTTCCAAAACAAGCTTTCCTTTAAGAGACTAAGTGTCTCATTTCCATTTAAAACTCATCCAATTCGACTCGATCA
The DNA here is from genome assembly GCA_026770625.1 of Nicotiana glauca. Lineage (NCBI taxonomy): Eukaryota > Viridiplantae > Streptophyta > Magnoliopsida > Solanales > Solanaceae > Nicotiana > Nicotiana glauca. The sequence continues at coordinate 8,910 of MU758648.1, forward strand.
CCTCAAATACCGATAATTAAGTATAGAAAAACATAATATGGGAAAACGGGGCGGTAACTCACATGACGACGGGTCGGGTCGTCACACGGACATACGCCCAAGTCCCATATTTTTATACGGACCTTCCGAGACCGTCAAATTACGGGTCCGGGTTCGTTTACCCAAAATATTGACCAGAGTCAAATTTGTTCATTTTAATATCAAAATTTAGCAAATTTTCACATAATTTCATATTTGAGCTCCCAGCTACGCGTACGGACTGCGCACGCAAATCGAGGCAACTATAAATTAGGTTTTTAAGGCCTCGGAAGCTCGGAATGGATAAGAAAACAAGTGATGACCCTTTGGGTCGTCACAACTTTCAATGAACCTTAAGGTACATCCTTGACCAATTTGAAGTCCTATATAGATTAGTATGACTTAGACAAAAGTGCACAGATAAGTTTTACACAATTTTGAAGACATATTCTCTTATGAGGTAGAATATTATTGTTCTGTTCAGGAGTGACATTAATATACAATAAAAAGGTCGTGCATTCATGTACCACAAGAGATGAAATGTTTATCAAGCTCAACAACTCAAGAGTTATTCGAAAAATACAATAAATATCCATCTCTTATTTTGCCAGAAACCGAAATTAAATTCCTTCTAACAAAAAGTACATATATTGCATCCTTTAAATTAATATCTTATCACTAAAAGAAAATTTTAACTAGTAATACGATAAATTACATAAAGTCATTGTGGAGTTGAGATGAAAATATTAAATAGATCATAATAAGTCAAAACACTGAATAGTAAAATTCAGACTGCATTCAATATTTGTATACATACATGCATCTCGAATAATAAATTTCGACGGGAAAAAAATTATTCATGCAAAGTATATTATATAATGCAAGAATTATACAATCCAAAAATAAATAGAACCAACTCAGATGGAAAGTATACTATTATTTTCATTCAATTGTATATAACCTTTTAGTACAAAAATTTTAAACACACTGAACATATATGTCATGCATCTTGAATAGCAATTTCGATGGGAAAAGAACTACTCATGCAACATACATATGTAATGCCAGATTATTCACTCCAATAATTAAAACAGAACCAACTCAGATGGAGAGTATACTGTTAATTTTAAGTCTGAACATCATAATTAATAGCTCTAGTTCCATTGATCCAACATGTATACTCAGATGGAGAGTAAGTACACGATATCAATTACTAGTATTTCACTTAGTGAGCTTATAATAATTTTATCCGATATGGAAGAAGACCTAAAGTCAACACGTAAATTTATTACTCACTTGAAATTAATAATGGAAGACCCTAGAAACATATTTCTATCACCACTTCATCATGATTGTATTTTAGTTACAAAATTGATTCAACCCTTTAAACTGAGATAGAGAGTTAATACAGGTTATCAATAACTAGTAACTATATCCAGTAAGTTCATAATAAATGTATCCGATATGGAGGAAGACCTAATGTCAACGCATAATTTTTTTATCTCACTATAAATAAATAAAAATGGAGACCATAGGAGTTAGTTCCTATCACCACTTTATCTCAACCACGAACGTTTCTCTGAGGATTAAGTTCCATAATTAAAAAAATTGCTTAATACCCCATTTAAACAGTCTTAAAATGCTAAAATTAACATTTTTCACTGCACGACAGTAAGTATTGTTCACTGGGTTGTTTCTGATAAAACTACCAAATTTCAGATCAATCGGAGACCGTTAAAATCACAATCTCCAAAAATTGCGACCAAATTTCGAATATTACCATTTTAAGAATTTTTTTAAGAATATAAAAAATGACCTACATTCTTATCATATACCAATTCATGTCAAATCAACATGTATTATCATGTTATAGATTAGACATAAATAAAATGATAGAAAGAATGACTTTTCGTATGTAAATCACATTTTAATCCGTCAAACCTCCAAAAAGCTCATCTAAACGATCCTGAATCATCAAAATATGATGTGATTCATTGCATAGCAGAGAGTTCTTCTTAACTGATCGTTTTCGATGATCCTACCAAATTTCAGGTCATTCGGGGATCGTGAAATTCATGATCGCCAAAAAACTAGACCAAATTCAAATAAATTATTTTTGGCGTATTTAGGATTAAATCCATGTGATTTTCATTCTTGCTATATATCATATCAAGTTAAATCATCATGCTTCATATTTAACACAAATATAGCCGATATATAAAGAATAATTTTTCATATTTATAATAAATTCAATTTAATAAACTGCTTGAAAAGTCATCTAAACGACCTCAAAATGCCAAAAAAAAGCATGATTCACTGTAGAGTAGTGAGTTTTTCTCACTAGATCGTTTTCGATTAACCTACCAAGTTTCAAGTTAATCGGAGTTCGTAAAATTCATGACCACCAGCCTGTACCATACTTGGAGAATAACCATTTTAAGTAGTTTGATGAATTAAAATAAATATGATATTGATTTCCATTCTCCTTATAATTATACTATGAGCTCAAGGCATATATTATGTTCTTCCTATTTCTAGGTGTAATATCTCCTTTGCAATAAATTATCATTTTATTAAATACATAAGAACCTAAGATATTATATTTTTTTCCGTTCGGAGAAAACCCCAATATCTCTTCTCATGGGTGGAGTTGGTCTCACTAGTACCCAAAGATAAAACTCTTTTCCTAGTTAGGAACCTCCACCACTAATGTAGATTTATCAAGGATAATTTTCACATGGTACATTAAGCAGATTTTCATGACTCAAATAAATAGACCATTTTGTGGATCCTACTTATTAATCATAATGCTCAATCCATGAATAGACACAATTTTACATGTACAAATTTGTTAAGTATTTTTCATGAGTTCAAATAAATAAACCACTTTAGTGGTAACTATTTATTATTCACAAAATTCTCAATTTACAAGTGAAGATACATGTAGTTCATAAAATTATTTTATGGCAGATTATGGATCACAGCTTAAAAGCCATGTCAATAATATAAAACTCATACAAAATACCATCATATTTCACTTAATTAGAACCTCCAATTAGAGAACAAAATTCTTCATCAAAAATCCAAAACTAGAAATCACGTAGGGCATGAAAACATAAACTAAAATTTGAGAAATTTTTTATGCACAAATATGTCAAACGCTCCAATCATTAGTCATCCAGGATATCAAATAGACGACTTCACTTTCTTACAAAATAATTATATTATCACACAATATCAATTATACCTTGTAAGACCTAGTCAATAAAATTCTACACCTTTATTATTGAATTTAATACAACAACACGTCTATTTGCTAATAGCCAATGTGTAAACCTATTATATGACCAATATTTAATCATGGGGACCATGGGGAGTCACCCCCACCACCATTGAATCAAAAACGAATTAAAATTATAAAGAAATAATTTCCAGAAAATAGAAAAACGTCCAAAACACAGTCTAAACGACTTCAAAACGCTGAAAACACCATGATTCATTGATAGCAATGAGTTTTTCTCGCCACATCGTTTACGATGGACCCACCAAATTTTAGCTCAATCGGAGTCCGTCAAATTCGCTGACCTCCGAAAATACCGGCTATTCGGTCAAAATCAGGTTTTGCGTTTTTCTAAGGTTTACCCCAAAAAATTTAGATAATATCAATCAAACATTAATAAGAAAACAGATATCTCATGATTACAAGAATAATCAAAAAAATTTGCACATTTAATTCACAAAACAGCAGTACAGTTTTTCGGAAAATCACATATTCATGTCATTCAAAAACGCACATAAACACGATATTCTTGTTTCATAAAAAATTTAGTTATCTAATTAGATGTGAGTGAGCTCTGATACCAAATGATGGATTATAATAAGCAGCGGAAGCAATCCCAGTATCTAAATCACATGTAATCTAGACAACTAGTATAAACGAGATTTTACGGGTTACCTCTTAAAGCGTGAACAAATCTATTCCATCACGTGAGTCTTCAATTCTATAACTTTTTAATGGAATCTCCACCACCTGCATGATCACGATCTCCGAACGTTCCACGGCCTTCTACTGTGTTACCCAAATAATACCCGGAAATAGTAATTTTGCGTGGGAAAATTTTTCTAGGAAAATGGCTGAAATTTGGCCACCATGACTACTACCTATAGGTGAAAAACCTTATGTATTTATATCACAAGTTTTAAAGGTTAAAACCCTTTTCCAAAACCTGTTAGGTTTTTCTTTCCACTAGAAAAGGGATTCCTTTATTTCCTACTATTATATTGACACAACAGGGACCACAAAATTTAATTAACAAGGCTCCAATTATGGAATTAATTTTTAATTTTCGAAATTAATATCTACCATAATTAATTACGAATTATTCTACTAAAAATTCGTAATTAAACTCCTTATTCAATTTCGAAATTCATCCATAAATTTTATTTTAACTCCTTATGTTAAGATTCAGAAACTAATCAATTAAATTAAATTACTGACGATTCAATTTATTGATTATTTTCTTTAGACTTTCGCTTAACTTATTTCATGTGTCGGATACAAAATCCACCGGCCGGGTTTACACATGAAAATTTATAAGCTTTCATAAAGGTGTATCATCAATCTTTAAACCGAGACATGGATTCCATCAACTAATTATTACTTCGAAAATATATATTATTATTATTATCCAATTTACCAGGCATATTGACCCACGAAAGAATCTCGCCTTTTAATAAATCAAAACAATAATAATGCACACAGCTAATAATAATTATATCAAGATTAAGAGTATAATTACATTAATGGCTAGAGAATTTATTTTATTAAGTCAGTATAAAATACTATCTCTACTTGGTCCGTCAATACATACAAAATGTACTAGCACAAGAAGTTGGAATTAAACCATTATCATAATCAAGATAAATTATATTTAATGCTGTGCTACAATCATTCCTGATGGTTTGTCCAATTCCATCATTAGATTATGAACTCAAACTTTATGCTTATATGAACCAATGATTTAATCTTTCGTGTATAAGCTAAACTTTATACACTAAATCATCTACTATATAAGCAAAGGATACCAACTAATATATGATCTATTAAAACTTTATTAGAACTGAATGAACAATATTATCCTAATAAATACTATATCTAAACCAAATCCATGATTAATAGTATATATCCCAACATATAAGTGTATCTGTTTCTCTTTGCAAAGTATACTAAGTTACGAAACAAACTATCCTTTGGGTCATCAGACACACTTGTCATTTTCACATTAAACTGTTTGGATTTGGCAGAGAAAATACGTTTGACCAATAATTGGCGGATTTATTTCCTCTTGAATTAGTACTTGAATCTAATCCAGTGTGTTTCACTCTGAAAATATAATATCTTTTGTACATTACTTGGTATTTTTGATATATATGTCCAGCTCTTTATGAATTATTTTTTTCTCTGACATATCAGAAATCCATTATGGAACAAAACCTTTAGATTTCAACACTTCGTTGTTCATCTTTTACTGTTTGACATCCTTGGAGTATTTTTAATTGACTTCTTTCTACCTTTTACATGATCCTCTAATGGACAGGGGCTGATGTAGACTTGAATACATGACCCAGTACCTTTAGCCTAGACCCATTATATGCTTTAAAAATTCATTAAATAAGAACAGAAATTAAATTTAGAACTAAGTTACTAACACTTGAGGTCGTTCTCTCAGAATCCAGAACCTATAAATTTCAAATTCTCTATCCGCCACTGCCGATGGATGTGGATATACATTATTTACTCATTGATGTAGTTGTGCAGAATGCAGATCAGTGTGGATTCTCATTTGTGGAGTTCACCGATTTTCCACGGTCTATAATATATAATCATGCCATGGTATAGTGTGGTATACCTTTTTTTAACTCCTAAATTGTAATAGTATGAGTTTGGCATCTATATGAATTGGCTCTTTAGTGCTCTCTAGCAGGTGATTGCACCATAAGTTACTTTTTTCCGTTAGAGTTAAACTGACATGTCAATTAACAAAAATCTGCCTATTGATATTGCTGGGATGGAAAATTCCTTCATTATATATTCATGTCCAGTGAAAGCTCTGCTTCAACATGTTATACTAGAGTAATTCCAGCAAGTCAGCAACACTCTGGTTTTTGCAGATGAATTGCATGTAAAAAGCGATGAGTGAAATTAAGTAATACTACAAATTTCTTTGAGATAATTCTAGTCTGTAGTTAGACTTCTTGTTAAAGTGTACGTTATTAATATGAACTTTCTTGCAGAAGTTTTATTTTTTCTCAATTGTATTTGATGTAGTTGTCTTGATTCATTTATGTTGTTTGAGCTGTTTTCTGAGTTCTGACCATAATGTGTATGTGCCTAGTGTAATGTCCTTTTATCTTATTGGTTAGACTTAATCTTATGCGAGAAAGCACTCTCTGCAATAACAATTGCCGTGTCTGAAATTAATTATTGCTATTCTTTTCAGGAGTGCTTTGACACTGATTTGGCATGGGCATGCAACTTCTTTAATGAATTAAATATCATTTGATCATATTCTTTAGTTAGCATTGAATGTTAATTTGTGCAGTTCAGCAATGAGATTCCATTTGCATTTTGAGTTCAGGCAATTGAATCAACTGGTGCTCAGGTCATACATCAGATGCTACGAATCATGTTTCCTAGGTTTATCGCACCAGTATGTTACGATTTCCGCCTCTACTTCACTTGGTTCTGAACTGTAAACAGCTTCTATTTTACACTTGAATATTTCAGCCTATACTTCACTTGTTCTGAACGCTAATATTCCAATTTCTTATATAGACGAGCATGCAAGTCCCTTTCTTTATGAGCTCAAAAATTCTGATTTCCCTTTGCAACCCCACACACACACACACACATATTTTGCTTCCATATGGATGAGCATCTAGGCTTTACGCATTGCTATTGGATATTAGCAGATCTTAGTATAAGTTGGACGACCTTATTTGGACAGGGTATCCCTTTAAGTTTGGATCAGTATTTCTAGCAGTGCAGGAAGACAGTGTTGAATTTTTTTGCCTTGGAGAAAGGAAAGATATTTAAGGATGAGGCAATGACCTTTATATCTTAGCTAAGAATGGAGATTTCAATAGGTGAAGAAGGTAAGCTGAGAACGCTATCAGGATGTTCATAACCTCCATTAAATGTTTTTGACCTGTGTATGGAAGGGTTTGTTGAATCCGCCCTTTCCCCCCACACATCTAGATTGTATCGTGCAGGATGCTTTGGAGTTCTGAAAAGTTTTATGGGAAGGCATCTCTAACATAATGTGACTTATCGAGGATCTTGCGATATATCTACCTATCTTAATTTTAGTTTTTTCTTTGGCACTCTTTGATTGCTAGTCAATGAGAGTCTTGGCGCAACTGCATCAGTTATCACTACGGGGGAGGTTAGTGCACCTTGCTGCCCCTTTCCTCTTTGATTTCTTATATGTCTGCTGGATTAAGGAAATAATCTTTTAACACCAAGAGGAATGGCATCCATTATCTGTTAAGGGTCTTGAACGAAGGAAGTATGAAGTGATAAACTCAGTTGAACTGGTTGATAAGTGAAATCTAAAAGATAAATGTAGTTTAATATATTTGACCATATCTTAGAAGTACTATGAGGTCTTTCAAAGGTAATCCAAAATTCTTGAAATTTAAGGTCTAGCCACTTGATTGTGTAGAATTGGTCTCCTGTTTGACATACTTAATAGCTTGCAGAAAAAGTTGTACATTCTAAATAAGCTTATTGCATCTTTTCTTGCAACAAGTTACTTACTAGGGCAGTTTTTTGTCTTACTTCTTTAGGAAGAACTTGAATAAGTTTGTTTTCCTTAATTTCTCAAGGAATGTCTCTGCCTTATCTTTAGGGAACGGAGAGTTTTCGAGCTTGCTTTAATTTTGGCTGCGAATTCAGTTTTGAGACCCGTCACTTGGGAAACTCATGTAGTGTTTAAGCTCTTTAGAGATAGATCGGGGCGACTTTCTTGGTCTGTAGAGACGCACTGATGCACAAAAATTTTGGGCTAAGCCCAGAGAGATGGTATTGTCGTCCGTCTTACAGCCCAAGCAGCTATATATTCAAGTAAGGTGATTTTTAAAAATAGTCAGATTTACAACTGGTCGTTCAAAAATAGCCCAATTTCCAAAGTAATCAAAATTTAGCCACTTTTTATATAAAGATAAATATGAGCGAAAACACTGTTCAAAACCCGAAAAATACTTTAATATATTATGCTATCCTGGATATGCTGGTGTTCCAGCATAAATACACTAAAACTCCAATATAATATACTGGAGTTCCAGCAAGTATAATGGTCCAGTATAATATACTGGAGTTTGGAGCACCAGTGCTCTAGTTTCCAGTATATTATACTGGAGCCAGTAAAGTATACCGGTCCAGCATAATATGCTAGAGTTCATACACAAGTGCACCGAACTCCAGTATATTATGCTGGATCGGTCTTTATTGCAGCAAAACGGTGGCTATTTTTCATTGACTTGGTAAACGCTGGCTATTTTTGATTGACCAATCCGAAAACTGGCTATACCTTGAATTTTTGGCATTCAAGTATAATAACGTAAAAATTGCACGGGGCGCCCTATTTGGGCGCCCCATTTTAACCTGTAGCCGCTTTGTCTTTCTGTTTGCACCCGTACCCACTTTTTAAAAAATTTAGCTTCCCTTTGTTTCGTGACTTTTAGGATTTTATAACTGGCAAAAACTTCAGCTCTAGAGTTGAAGTTTTCCGGTTACAAAGACAAAAACTTCAGCTCTAGAGCTGAAGTTTTCCAGTACAAAAGAAAAACTTCAGCTCTAGAGCTGAAATTTTTGTCTTTGTAACCGGAAAACTTCAGCTATAGAGCTGCAATGGATACGAGGTCAATTATTTGATCATCTGAAATTCTTGAGGAACCTGCTGATGACTGTCTTGACCTTCTGCTTGACATCCTTAAATTAAACTTAAATGTCTTTTATGTTCTTTTCTATAATTGGCTAATAGTTGTCTCCTTTTATATATGTATTTGTTTAGAACAAGTGGAAAGCTTATACCTGGTCAAGGAAAAAGGTAAAGTTTCGTAAAAGGAAGAGCAAATTAAGTAGTAGCTGATAGTGGAACTTTGGAAAGAAGAAGAAGAAGAAAAGAAGAAGTTTAGGTAGTTAGAAATAGAGTATGAAGAGAAGAGAGCTGAAGTTTTCCAGTACAAAAGAAAAATTTCAGCTCTGAAAGAGTTGAAGTTTCCCGGTTACTAAACAAAAACTTCAGCTCTAGAGCTGAAGTTTTTATTTTATAACTGGCAAACTTCAGCTCTAGAGCTGAAGTTTTTATTTTATAACTGGCAAACTTCAGCTCTAGAGCTGAAGTTTCCCAGTTACTAAACAAAACCTTATAAAATAAAATTTCAGCTCTAGAGCTGAAGTTCGCGAGTTACAAAACAAAAATTTCAGCTCTAGAGCTGAACTTCAGGCCCGACTACTAAAATGCTGAAGATTTGTGTGATTGTCTTTGCTACTTCAGGCCCGTGTGTTGAAATTATGTGAAAAAGCGGGTACGCTCGTAATTTTTTTTGCAAAGCGAGCACAGATTAAAATGTGGCATAAAAAGCGGGTATAGATGCAAATGCCCCTATAATAACTGAGTAGAAGCCCACTGATTACTCTAGGCCTAGTCTGAATTCCTGATCCTGAGGGCTATTGGTATTGATGTTGGATATCTTTCCTGAGGGCACATAATTAGTAGGATTCCTTTTCATTAACATGAACTTGTTATGAGATGGCACTTAAAAGTTCTGGCGTACGTGAGGCATAGGAACGGAGGCGTATTTAAGATTTGAAGTTGATGTTTTTTTATATAAGACTTAAAAGTAAAAAAATTTATTTAGTGTCTCACACAACTGACACTAGTTGTATGAGCCATCCTTTTTGTCTCACAGTTTTGTGGACCCAGATTTTTGTGGACCCAGAAGTGTAAGATTGGGGTCCACAAATTTGTAAGACCAAAATGAGCCTCACACAACTAATACAATAAAACTTCTCACTTAAAGTTAATACGTTTATACAATAATAAATGGAGTGATGATCAAATATTTATAGATATTAGTGGGTTTCTTAATACACGTACAAGGTTTGGCAAAAGCTACTTGTTTCACGTGAACCCACATGTAGGGGTGTTCATTCGATTTATCGATTCGATTTTGACCATTATCGATAATTACTTATCGATTATCGATTTGTACATATGCTTATCGTTATCGTTTCAATAAGGTTTCGATTTCTATTTATCGATTTTTTGAGCTTATCGATTCGGTTATTGATTACACCAATAGAATAATTTGCGGAATTCCACGGAAAGTATATCGTTATAACACGCTAACTAATATAGATAAAAAGAAGCTAAAATAAGACGAACATCGTTTATAAGATAAAAATTGTGTCAACAGGCACATGCAACGAAACTAAAGTAAGGGATCAAATGTATGCTACCAAAACTCCAAATGGTATTAAAAAAATACATCATCACGGCTAATTCTGTTTTTCATTAATTTGAATTTCATTCCCTTGAGTTTTAAATATGATGATTCATTAACTGTGGTAGAAGAAATAATAGAATTAGGGACTTAGGGTAAAGGAAGGTATTATAGAATAAGGGTAAAAAAAAATTGTCCTTTTAGTATATCTTATAGGTTTTTTTGATAAACCGATAACCGAAGAGGACAAAATCGAAATAAAATCGATAACTCGATAAGGAAAATTTCGAAATCGAAATTGAAATCAATAAATCGATAAACTGATAACGATAAACCGATTCAGATGCACACCCCTACCCACATGTGATATTGTAGATCTGTCCTTGACAGGACAGCATATCGGCTCGCCTAACCTTAGTGGTTCGATGAGAGTGGCATGTTTACTCTTCATGGCCTTAGTCTATGCTTTTGTGAGCGAAAATTTTAATGACTGAACTCTATGCAGTTTGTTTTCTCATGTTTGGAACTAGAATATGCAGGAAAGGAAATGGTGTTGTAAAGGGAAAACTTAGTTATATTTTAGGGAAAATATTACCTCTGGAAAAGGATGAGAAAATTGAGAAACTTAATCTCATATAGTCATAGCTATACATCTGCTTTTTTCCTTCTTCCCTCTCTGTTTTTCTTACCAGACCCCACGGTGTGCTATACTCTTGGGTATGTTGTTGTTGTTGCCTCTCTGCTTTTCTTAGCCCCTGCCCCCGCCTTAAATAACCATATTTGAAGCGGTAATGTAAATTTATTTCTCTTGGTAACTAAAAGTTTTAAGAGAAAGTATTACACCACTTGACCTTGAAAATGGACGGTCTTAATTTTTTGACATGTGCTTGCCCCATTCAAAAGTGAAAAGTGTTGTTATGGGGCGAGCGAGGGGCAACAATTATTAGCCTCAAAATTCTGGTTGCGGGGTAACAAAATCAATAGTGGCACCAAAGTGTGCTATTTATACAAATCACCCAAGTTTCTGAGAGTTGTAGCTTTACCTTTTGTTTTCTTTTCACTTGAAGACAAGGTAAGAAGGTAGGAAATGTAATTCAATGACAAATTAAAGTTGATTTTTAGATTAAACTCATTTTCTGTGTGCATTTCCCCCTTAGACAGATTACGGAAATAACTATTCAGGTCTTGTGAAAGGACACATATTATAGCAGTACTTTCTTTGTGAAAGCTCATAACACGGTTTGCATTCACATGAAAATTATAAGTGACTAGATAATTTGGCTTCATTTGATTGGATACAACACTTTTTCAATATGCCAAGTTACAAAACTACAAACGATAATGGCGAGATAACATTTGACTTCTGATTAAAAGAGATCAAACATATTCTTTCATCTATAACTAGACATTTACTAAAATACTTTCATGAAATAACAATATTGTCCCACTGTGACCCATGCAAAAGTCTCTTGAAAACTTATCTAAGAGTTGTGGTGAGATGAATTAACGAGATTCCTCTAATCTTAACATAAGATTTCAGATTCGAGCTCTGGAAACGAAGAAATCTATGATAGGGAACAATTCTTCCTTTATGAGTCTTACGCGATGTGAATGAATCTTAATAGTAGAGCCATTCAATTTCCAAATCAGATGGCTATAGAACAAAGTTTAACTTATCTACAACTTAGGATTCCAAAATAATAAGTCCATCTCACATTCCCAAAACCCTATTTACCACGCATTGACATGTTAAGCCAATGTGATTTGTTTCCCACCATTTTTTGGCTTCTTGGAGATGGAGTTTTGCTAATTCCTTTGCAAATGATAGGATAAGTGCAGAGGGAGACAAGAAGCGGCGAAAGATGAATGATATATATGAATGACAGATGACCTAACATGACTACACTATTTTTGGTTCATCCCAATGCTATTGTCTTTAGGGTATCTCCAACCTTGCTCCCATCCCTCACAACGGGAAAAAATTTTGGGGGAATTTTGCTCCAACCCTCCCCCATTTTTGTCCCCAAAATGGGGGATGAATAGTGTTTCCTCAAATATAGGGTACACTATTCATCTCCCTCATTACTATTCATCCATATTTTATTATTTAATCTTGTAATTTACTCTTTATATATACATAATTATGTTTATGTAATGTCGTTATAATATTAATATTATATCTTAACTTTGGTGTATAATGTTGATAAATTAATTTTCGTGCATTAAGAACAAAGGGGATATCCAGTGTTGTAACAACTATAGGGGTATCAAATTACTAAGCCACACCATGAAAGTCTAGGAGCGGGTGGTTGAGGCGAGGGTGAGGGAGATGACGTCTATATCCGTGAACCAGTTCGGTTTCATGCCGGGCCGCTCCACTACAGAAGCTATCCACCTTGTCAGGAGATTGGTAGAACAGTTCAGAGATAAGAAGAAGGACCTCGGCATGGTGTTTATCGACTTGGAGAAGGCGTACGACAAGGTCCCAAGGGAGGTGTTATGGAGGTGCCTGGAGACGAAGAGCGTGCCGGAAGCTTACATCAGAGTGATCAAGGACATGTACGACGGAGCTAAGACTAGGGTTAGGACGGTGGGTGGCGACTCAGACCATTTCCCGGTGGTTATGGGGCTTCACCAAGGGTCTGTGCTTAGCCCTCTCTTATTTGCTTTGGTGATGGATGCTCTAACACGCCATATTCAAGGGGATGTGCCATGGTGTATGCTATTTGCTGATGACATAGTCTTGATAGACGAGACAAGGGTTGGTGTTAACGAGAGGTTGGAGGTCTGGAGACAAACTCTCGAGTCTAAAGGTTTCAAACTAAGCAGGTCTAAGATAGAATACCTGGAATGCAAGTTTAGTGCCGAGTCGAGCGAAGAATAAGTAGGCAGGGACGTAAGACTTGGATCGCAGGCCATCGCCAAGAGGGACCGTTTCAGATATCTTGGGACGGTGATTCAGGGGGACGGAGAGATCGACGGGGATGTCACTCACCGTATAGGGGCAGGGTGGTCGAAATGGAGGTTGGCATCTGGAGTCTTGTGTGACAAGAAAGTGCCACAGAGACTCAAGGGGAAGTTTTATAGAGCTGTGGTTAGACCTGCCATGTTGTATGGGGCGGAGTGCTGGCCGGCGAAGAACTCTCATGTTCAGAGAATGAAGGTTGCGGAGATGAGGATGCTCAGGTGGATGTGCGGGCTCACCAGGTTAGACAAAATCAGGAATGAAGTTATTCGGGAGAAGGTGGGTGTGGCCCCTGTGGACGAGAAGCTGCGGGAAGCGAGGCTCAGGTGGTTCGGGCATGTGCGGAGGAGAAGCCCCGATGCCCCGGTGAGGAGTTGTGAGAGGCTAGCGATTGTTGGCGCGAGTCGAGGCAGGGGGAGGCCAAAGAGGTATTGGGGAGAGGTGATTAGGCAGGACATAGCTAGAATGCGGATTTCCGAGGACATGGCCCTTGATAGGAAAGTCTGGAGGTTTAGTATCAGGGTGGTAAGATAGGAGCTTCTGGAATTTTTCGCTCTTCTCGACCGGGGCTGGGCGGGGTTGGGTGGGAGTTGCTATTGCATGCCATTTTATTTACGGTTAATGGTCATTTAATTATTTATGTGCCCCATTTGTTTTTGTTTTTGTTTTTGTTTTTGTTTTTGTTTATCTTTTCCGTTTGCTTGCCATGTTATTTATGGTTTATATTTACATAAATATTTATGTGATTTATGCTGGAGTTACTAATGCTTTTTTCTTTTCTCTTCCTTGTCCTGAGCTGAGGGTCGATTGAAAACAGCCTTTATGCCCTTTCGGGCGGGGGTAAGGCCTGCGTACTTATTACCCTCCCCAGACCCCACTCTGTGGGACTATACTGGGTAGTTGTTGTTGTTGTTATTATTATTTTTATGTAAAATTATAAGTTAATTGTACAAAAAATATATAATTATCTCAAAAAATGAATGGTGCAATTATAAAATATTAGATGTTGTTAATATTGAAAGGTGCAAATATAAAATATTATATGTTACTAAAATTGAAAAGTGAAAATTGAAAATACATTAAAATTGGAAATATATGACAATTGAAAATACATAAAAATAGAAACTACGGTAAATAGCATAATAACGTAGTAGAGACTTATGTTGTTTCTAGTGTTGGAGACTTTAAAATATTTGGGTTTAAAGTAGAAGAAGTGTGAATTGGAAATGGAGGGAAATAAAATGGAGGGAAAATGAAAATTTGAAGAAGTGAATTTTGTCTTGCACTTTGTCCCTCATTGGTGAGGGACAACCACATTTGTGTGCTTATATATAGAATCACTTCTTAAAGCTCTTAAAAGGAGTTGAAGAGAATGAACCCTCGCGCCGTCGTCGTCGCTCGCTCGGCTCGGCTTCGGCTTTGGATTTGGATTTGGATTTGGATTTGGATTTGGATTTGGAATTGTCAAATGATCGATCGATAAGATTATATTTGGACAAAAATTTATTTAATTAATTATTTAATAATTAATTAAATGTCTNAAAAATACACTCTACAACTCTTATCTTTCTGAATATATTGCATCCTACTTCGTAATATCTCCCTCTCAATTCGTAAGTGTGATTTTGCTCCGTTTTTGAGTTCGTTGGAATCCTGCAGTGTGTATTGCCACAGTTGCAGGAAGGTTTATTTCGTTTTATCCTGGGAGGATTTAATCCATTACCTTGGCAACGTGTGAGGGGGTTAAA
>MU758651.1:14379-84220 GCA_026770625.1 Nicotiana glauca
ATCTTTGGGAGGTTGTTCAGTATTGTTGATTTTCGAATTTATTTCTGTCTTTCAGTTATACTTCTAGTTTAAATGTTGTTAATGATTTTCAAACCAATGGTTTATGAGCTTTATGCTCGGGTTGAGAGTGAAATTGGTCGGGCTTGCCTAGCAGTTGTGTTGGGCGCCATCACGACCGGGTTTGGGGTTGTGACAGTTTATGGGTAATCCCAACAGAGGTTCTGGAAGATGTGGTCCTACCACCTAAAGGGAGAAGGAATGCAGGAAGGCCAAGAAAAGGAAAGACTCAAACTTGCTTCAGAGAAAGAGTCTAAGAGGGCGTTTTCATGTTCTGTGTGTTCACAAGGTGGTCACAATAGAAAAACATGTACGAATCGACCAAAATAAATAGTTGGAAACATAACACTTCCTATTACATTTGTTGTCATGTTGAGTAGTTAAGTTTCACAAACAATAGAGTTACAATTGTTGAGTAGTTAAGTTTCACAAGCAATTGAGTTACAAATGTCAATAAATAATTACAATTTACATTATATATTGCAATTATGTTAAATATGTTTTATTATACATGTTTTGATTATCCAATAATAGTGTGTTGCTATTTTAATGGTGCTAAATATATTGATAGATTGTACAAATACGAAACAGAACTGATGGTATTATATGTATACAAATGTATAAATGAGAGAATAAGTTTGTATAACTATGTATATTATTGTATACATATGTATAAACCCTATAACATTAATAAAACTGCAACCATAATGAAAATACATACTTTGTTAAAGGACAAAAGCAATTGAAATATTCATTAAAATGTAATTCATTCACAACCACAATATGTAATGACTACCATAAATTACACAAAAATAAAAACATCTATAATATCCTTTAAGGTTATCTCATAAGTAGCAGAATAATACTTAGACAAAACTAGGCAACAACTCCTGATACATAGCAAAACTACATTAAAATGAAAAAAAAGAACTACTTTCTCGGTCATCCCCTCTTCCTCTTTTTGAAAAGTCTCCTTGTGATTGCATCACCACTAATTGCACCGGACTGCTATTTTTTCCTTCCATAATCCCACAACAGAGATCCCCACCTGGTGCGAAGTGTCTTAATGTCAAAATTATCTTTTTGAATTTCCTTACCAAGGATGAAATACTCAGCAAAGCCAGCAACAAAAGCACCATAATCACCATATTCAGATTCTTTATACGTTACCGTAAATAGATATACTAATAGTAAAATAGTAAAATAATTGTGATTAACCTACCATTTGATATGTTGGGGTACATTATTAGCCAGATTAATCTGCAAAGCATCAGAATAGGATTTATCGATATATGCATCATTGTTCCAATCAATGCCCTTCTTCTCGACATAAGACTCAGAACTCTTCAAGAAGTAAGGTATTAGAATTGCATAAGGTACAAGTCTATCATTAATAGCTCCACGATTAGAGTCATAGATATAAATGTACCTATCTATGAATGTAAACTACCCCAAAACCCAATGGCCCAATTTTGTTCTTCCGTGCTTCACATTAATATGGAATAAGACGTTGTCAACAATGTGCCACGGTACATTTGCATCACAATAATATCCTCTAATGTACTCTTCTATCTCATGCCCTTCAGGAATCACTAAAGGATCTCGATTCACTTTGAAATCTTTATACAGGGAGTTATTTTTGTTACTAAAGGCAAAGTTGGTTGTAGTAAACCGCATGGCAACATTTGGCCCATATTTTACCCTCTTCCTAAAATAATAAAAGAGGACATTCAAGTGCTGAGACAAGAAATAAAACAAAACAACCATCACTACTAGATTTTTCAAAATATAGAAATTTATATGCTATTATACAAAGTTATACATATTTAACAAGGTTATACAATCTTATACTATAGTTATACAAATTGTATACATTATAGGGGTCTCAAACAATAAAGATACCCAATAAATAAAAAAGGCATTAGAACAGAAAGTTATCAAATACCGTGTCAATCAAAGGTCGACCACAATGCGCAAATGAGTGGAACCAATCCTTCGTGGTCACATGTCACGACCCAATTTCCAAACTGGATCGTGATGGTGCCTCTCGTGAAGACAAGGCCAGCCAACAGAACAACGATGCCTCTCTCAAACCTTAGTAAACACAAATGAATAGATAAATACAACTTAATGACAATAATAATTCATATCTACAACCCAACACAATCCGACTGGGGTGTCACAAGTCACGAGCATCTAAAGAAGACTGAACACAAATACCGGGCCAATAATAATATACAGAACAAAATCTGGAATCAAAAGATGAAGCCCGGTGCCGCGAACGCTAGCGGTCACCTTGCCCACTACAGTAGTATACCAACAGTAATACCTTCAATTAGCTATTAACCCATTTTCAGGTGATCAATACCTGCAACTGCACGCGAGGTTCACGGAGTAAAGTGAGTACTCTAACTCAATGAGTAATAAGAGTAAATAATAACCGAACGACAAGAAATCACATAAGAGCACTCCATCATGCTATATAGGACAGTATGATCCTTTGAGAAAATAGTAAAACCGTGTTAATCCTTTAAACAATATTTGGTTCAGTTCAAAACCTCTTTTGAAAATATCCTCTTCCAACGACCAAGCATATGAATGCGATATCAGATAGTGCAAGTCAGCACATAAGTCAGCCCCTCGGGCACAACACTCTATCAACAAATAACACCAGGGTATCTGGTAAATAGTGCAAGAAGTAGCATGTATGCCAATGATATGAGAGTGCTGAATGTCATGCCACGTAGTATAAACAGGAACCAATGCATGAATGCAATGCAATGCACATGACTGCTGTGGCGCACAGCCCGATCCGTTTGGGTACCCGCACTCACTGTGAGGGTTCAGACTTCGGAGGGGCTCCTACAGCCCAAGCAAAATATCAATATCACACTACTGCGACATGCAGCTCGATCCATCCTCAGTCCAGAACATGCATATGAGCCACTAGGGCGATGTCAAGTAATAGTTCTCAGCTCCAAACGTCAGAAAATGTAGTTTAAGTTGTAAAAACTTAGAAGTATGACTAGATATTTCAAAACAGTGTTTAACTCAGGAATGAAATCATTTAACATGCTAAGTATCATGAAAACAGTGATAATAATCCCTAAAGGATTCAATCAGTTGGCATGAGGCCCAATTACAACAATTAATCCATTTTTATAAGGATATCAACTAGCTTCAATCAATTAGGTAGTTATTTCATTAAGCGGGACGGAACAAGTCACAATCCCTAACGGTGCTCTACCCTACGCCCGTTATCCGGCGTGCAAGTCACCTCAATACAACATTATGATGTGCAAACCCGGGATTTCAAACCCTCAGGATATCATTTACAACTATTACTCACCTCAAACCGGCAAAATCTCTAGCTCGTGATGCCTTTGCCCCTCATATCGGCCTCCACGTGCATCGAAAGTAACCAAAATTAGAGCGAATACATCATAATATGCTAAGGGAACAATACCCAATCTAAAACAATCGAGAAATAACAAAAATCTCGAAACTAGCAAAACCCGAGACCTGGGCCCGCTTCTTAAAAAATTACAAAACTTATATTACTGGATTCCTCGTCTCGCCACGAGTCCATACATATCAATAACTCCCAAATCCGAGCTCAAATGACCTATCAAATCCCAATTTGAAATATCAAAAACTCAAGCCCTAGCTTTACCCATTTTTGGTGAATTTCAATCAATTTCCGTGTTAAATCTATCATAATCTCATGTATTTAGGCCAAGGAACTTACCTCCAATCAATCCTCCTCGCATCCCTCTTCAATTTCCCCAAAGAGCTCTCAAAATACTCAACAATGGTGGAAAAATGACTAAAACTCGCGGATGAAATGAAATTATAACATTCTGCCCAGCACTGCAAATCCTTCTTCACGTTCGCGTTCATTACACCGCATTCGTTAAGGCCAATTTACCAGGCCCTTCGCGTTCGCGTGGCTTGCTATGCGTTCGCGTAGACCAACTGTTCCCAGCCCCAATTTCCTTCTACGCGTTCGCGGTTACTTTGCCGCGTTTGCGTAGCTTCCTGGACCCACTCCTACGTGTTCGCGACTTTCCCATCGCGTTCGCGAAAGCCAAAGTCATAGCCTCCCATTTTTGCTCTTCGCATTCGTGAGACTCCCCTTGCGTTCGCGAAGTAGGAGACCAGATACCAGCAACCAACAGTTCAAAATTTCCAAAAAATGACCCGTTGGGCATCCGAAACACACCCGAGGCCCCCGGGACCTCAACCAAAAGCACCAACATGACTTAAAATATTATCCAAACTTGTTCCAATCATCAAAACACATCTAACAACACTAAAATCATCAAATTTCACCAAATCAAAGCCTAAGTTTATCAAATTCCTCCGAAACTCACATTCGTTCAAAAACCCGACCAAATAATGTCCGAATGACCTAAAAATTTGCACACTTATCCAAAATCACCTGATGGGGCTACTGCAACTCTCAAAATTCCATTCCAAACCTCAGATCAAAATCTCACCTATCAACCGGAATTCGTCAAAATGCTAACTTCGCCAATTCAAGCCTAATACTACACCGGACCTCCAAAATCACTTCCGATCACACTTCTAAGTCACAAATCATCTCCCGAAGCTAAATGAATCACCTGAAATCACATCTGAGCCCTCTAACTCATAAGTCAATGTCCGGTTGACTTTTCCAACTTAAGCCTTCCTTAAAGAGACTAAGTGCCTCATTTCTTATCAAAACCAATCCAAATCAACTCTCACACACCACATACCGATAATAAAATATGAGGAAGCAATAATTGGGAAAAACGGAGCAGTAATACATAAGACGATGGGTCGTGTCGTCACATCACATGACACGAGCCAAAAGTAAAAGCTTCCCCAAGCTTATTTACTTCATCGGTATATATATTTTTGGCACTTCAAATCACAAAAAATAAAATGTAATCAGAACTACATTCATTGACAAGTATAAAATCAGAACATGAAAGATTAAAGAAAGTTAATATACCTTTGCCTCGTATCCATCCCATAATCAACAAATGCACAAAACTCTTTAGCCAATGGCGACAATGGATCAAAAGTATCAATTTCGATCGTGAAAGGATGCTTGATATAAAAAATGAGCTTGTGCGCCGATCCTGATGCCCCTGAATAAAATACTGACAAATATGGAGATTTGACATATTTTCCTGGTATTTTCTGTCGAACCGACTGTTCAGGAGAAATGTAATCCTCTTCTACGTCTACGATGGATGGTTTGTGAAGCACAATTTGGGACATCTGTAGCACAGCTAAATCTTTATTGCCAATGTCATCGCAAAATGTATCACCCTTGACATCACCTGTTGCCCCTTAGACAGAGAAACCAATAATAAAAATTTTCAAAATGAAGAATAGAAAAATCAGACAAAAAAAGAAAAAATGCAGAACGAATACCATGATCAACACCATCAGTAACTCCCTCGTTTACTTTGACACCTAATACTGTTTTGTCAGTACGTTATCTTGATTTACTTGATTGACAAAGTCAGGAACAACATCATATTGATAGCCTTCAAATTCGCTGAGACCAGATGTATTGTCATTAGACACGCACTGACGAATCTAATAAAAAATAATAGAAATCAGTCAACTACCAATAAAAAGGAATAACTGCTGAGTGATGATTTAGAGAAGGCATAACTATTGAGTGATTTGGTTTTATCAGTATTAAATTACCTTAAAATCAGGAACATCCTCCCTCATTTGATTGGTTTCCTTCATATTTAGAAAACTGAAAACCTTTTCAAAGGAAGAAACTACATAACTGTTGAGTGTCGTAACTGTATCAGTCAACTACAACAAAAAAACAACAAAAACAACAAAATTAAATCAACAACCATGTTTACAACCAAAAATCATATATATACAAAATGTACCAATAAACTACAAAAAATCTAAAGCTCCAGTACCTTTCCAACAGCGCTCCTCAACTTCACAACTTCAGCATTCAACAGATCAATGTGCACCGAAGGATCATAACTCGGGTTAGGCTTTCAATCCATATTCTGAGGAAAATATCGTTTAGACTGTTGCTCTGTATTCTGAGCATAAGGTCATTTAGACTGTTGCTCCATATTCTGTGGACAAGGTGGAGATGTAGTGACAGAATCATCAGTGTGAAAGGTAGGCACCACAGGCACCTCCCCCGATGCAACATCATCGGCATTAACTTCAAAAAGTATGGCAATGTTTAGAGTTAACATCTCTTCACGAGTAGGGAAAATGTTCCTATAGTTCAACTACAAGAAGAAAAACTAGATTACAATAGTAGAAAAAGGAAATTGTGACATATTCATAGGTATACATACTTACAGAAAAAATCATATATGAAGAAGTATTAAGGTACAAAATTTTTACCTTGTCGATACCAGACATGATCACCCCACTAGTCAAATCCGCATATGTTGGAGTTTTAGTGACTTTCCAATTAAGAATGCGTGGCACATTTGTGCCAACACGAAAGCTAGATACTTGTCAACGAAAGAGCAACACTCAAACTATCATATTTGTAATGCAAGTGGCAAACCTCCAAGCCTATACATTGTCAAATAGTCACACTGTCTGTCCCTCATTATCTTTAAAATATCTTCAAATGACTTTTTTCCCCAAGCATACGTCTGACATTGACCACTTTCAATGATATCAAAATCATCTTTGGTGATACCATGATTATTGGCATATGAGAATATGAAATGATAGACAAACACCATCAAGGCTATCTTGATCGCATCTTCGTCCGACTTCCAGTCCTTTTTCTTGAAGCGTTCAAGAAGCTGCCCCCTTGTTATAGCCTTTTTCCATATCCTAGAAAATACTGTTTTAGCAACCTATTGACATCTAGTTTTTCATAGAAAGTGGCGTCTTCTTCTACACACTTCAAATCAGTGATAACAACAAACTCTCCAATGCCAAAATACATCAAACAACTATTAATTTTCACTCACAACTCCCTTTCCCGTCCTAGGACGACTTTCCTCAATAGTATATAATGAATAAGTTGATTTTGAATTTTAAATTGAGGGAGGTCCAAGAAGTACCCAAAACAACTAGCACGGAACATTTGAAGCTGCGTGTCAGTCAAACATTGCTTCAAAATGCTCGCAATATCAGTCTCAGTATTGGAATTAATCCTATTGTGGAAATGATCAACTGGTTGTATATAAGAGTCTCCAACCTTGAATATGAAAAAATAACAGAAAGAGATCAGGAACAAAAACTATACTAAAATATTGTATAAACATATATAAATCAGTGTAGTAGTACTTGTATAAAGATGTATAAACAGATGTATAACTTTGTATAAAATTATATAAGCATGTACAAAATTAATAGTAACATAGGGAATACCTTCAGCTTAGCTTTTCTCTCATTCAATTTACAGCGAATAGCAAGCCTTTGTTCTTCGGATATGCAATCAAGACCACTCTCACTATCGTCCTTGATCTTTCTCTTTTTAGGTTTAACACTGTGGCCTACATCATCTTCATTAACCAAATCAACTTTCAGCTTTTCTTTTGATTTTTCAGGCCTCCCACATTTCTTACTCCTTAATCTAACAATGTTAACCGGAGTAGAAGTATTACTCGTTTGCAAACGAGTTATTTGACTACTCTCTTGTTGAAACTTTTTTGTAGGAGCAGGAGACTCAAAATTATCATCATCGGGAGCCTGGACATGCATATTCGCTTTAGAATCAGGGGTTGAGGGCAAGTCACTCAATGATTGCGAATGAGTTATTCGACTGCTCTCTTGTTGCAAGATTTTTAGAGGAGCAGGAGACTCAAAATCAGCATGATCTGGGGCCTGGACATGCAAATTAGCTTCAAAATCAGGGCTTGAGGGCAAGACCCTCAATCTTTTTGCAAAATTGAACTTAATGCCTTTTCCAGCAACCTTCATTTTGCTTTTATAAGAAGATATTTTTGAATGTTTTTTCTACAATAAAACAAACAAAGCTTTAACAAAAGTGAAGACAAGTGAAGGAAAAACACAAAAATCAAATAAAAAATAAAGGCCATGAACACAAAGCAGAGGCCAATTTTCCCGAATTGTAACAAAATTGAAAAAATATAAAATTCTACCCTAAAAGTCGAAATAACAAAGCATGCAAACTGACACATGGTGGTAATGTATTGATGATTAAAATTGGAAAGTGTGAAGGAAATAATGGTAATGTCTCGGGGAGACGTCTTAGCCGATCGGGCCATGATCAGACTCCGCTCATGGAGCGGTGGTAATATGGATAATGATGCAACAATGTGGGATGCTTCAATCCGAAATTTTAGAAAATATGTAAAAATCATGAGAACCTCCTTATATTGTTGGCATGGTGCTTATTTGAAACTTTGCTGCCTTTACTATTTCATATTTACTCTTGTATGGTTGTTCTTTCTAATAGGATGGTGTTTAATTATACATACTAGTACTATTCCATGGTACTAATGTCCGTTTTGCTGGGGCGCTACATTTTAAATGAATGTAGGTGGCTCTATAGCAGATAGTGTCGATCGTGTGTAGTGGAGCATCCTCTTCTCAAGAATCTTGGTGAGCCCCTTTCTCCTTCAAGGGGTTATGTTGTACACCTTTTGTGGTAGATATCCGTTTTGAGGTATAGCCGGGCCTTGTTGCGGGCATTGTTATCATTGTCTTTTGTATTGTTAGAGGCTCTGTAGACGTTTGTGTGGGTTATGTACGATTGGATAGGTAAACAAACCATGTTGTAACTTTGTACTCTTGCTTTCTTCTAAACTATAACTGTATGAAATCTTGGAAGCCTAACTATTGTTTAAGGTTGTGTTATAAAATAAGATATCCATGTTGAATGTACAACCCCTTTTCATTGTCTAATTAAACTAAATGGAATCGGATCCTTTAATCGTATTGAGTTGGGTAGAAAGCGCTTGGTAAGGCTTGCTCAGTTGGGTTCACTCGATTGAAATACGGTCGTGCTTTACGAGGTCGAGGCGTGACAAACTAGATACTAAGGTTTTAAAGTGTCCTAGGATGTCCCGGAGCCATGTCTAGTAGAGTCCTTCTTATCGGTGTAAAGTCAACCACATCTATAAGCTGGAGGCTACTTGGGCATTAGGAATAACACCCTTCTTTGATATTCTAGATCGTGCGGTAATTGTGAAACTATCTTTTCCCCCTTCTAACTATTACATTACTCTATCTTTCAGTAAATGGAACCTAAGAAGAAAGCGAAAATTGGCCAAGGAGCCAATGCCACCTCAAGAGCGGCTGATGAATCATTGCTTGGTACCGCGATGGAGGGTATTCACCCTACTAGCACCCTGCCTGGTTCTCCTATTCCAGAGCAGACTACCGCAGTTCCTACACCTACGAAGGATACTACTATCCCTCCCATTGATACTCATATTCCACCTCCAGCCCCAACTTCTGGTTTTGGTGTTTCTGATAGGGATCTTATGGGAGTTATTCAGATGTTGGCACAGCTAGTGGCCTCCTAGGCCCAGAGGTCAAATGTTGCACCTAGTTCATCTAGCCAGCAAGGGGATTCCATTAGTTCCAAGGCAAACAAATTTCTTCAATCAGACCTTCCAGTGTTTTCGAGTGGCAATCCAAAAGAGGACCCTCGGGATTTTATTGATGAGATGCACAAGACTCTCAGGGTCATGCATGCAACTAAGATAGAGGGGGTAGAGTTGGCTGCCTACTGCCTGAAAGGGGTGTCCTATGCATGGTCTGAGTTATGGGAAGATTCCCGCGAGGAGGGGAGCCCTCCAGTGAGGTGGAGTGGGTTTGTTGAGCCTTTATAGATCATTTTTGCCTGTTGAGACAAGGGCTACCCGAGCAGCAGAGTTCGAAAATCTGAAACAGGGTAGCAGAAGTGTGTGGGAGTGACAAATGGAGTTTGCCCGCTTGTCTAAGTATGCTCTTCACATGTTGCCCATGGTGGAGGCTAGGGTGCACCGGTTTGTGCAGGGTTTCAATCCTTTAAATATTAATGAGGCTTCTATAGCTGTATTGAATTCTAACATGAATTATGGGAAGATGGTGGTGTTTTCTCAGGCCACAGAGAATCGTAAAATGAAGAACAGAATGGAGATAGAGGGTAACAGAAAGATTCAATTTGCGGGCAACATGGGTGAGTCACTAGGTGGAAGAAGTTTAGCTTTTCAGGGAGGAACATCAGGGTCGTCCTAGTCTGTTGCACAGTCTTCAGCTAGTGCACTGCTATCAGGGCCCAGCCAGTAGCAGCAGTGGAGTCATTTTAGGCCTAGTCAGATCCCATCAGCAGGGTTGGTTAGGAGAGAGATCCCAGCAGCAGCAGAGGTCCCCGTGCCCCAAGTGTGGGAAGATGCACTCAAGGGTTTGCTACTTCGAGTTACCCGTGTGCTATGGATGCGGGATGATGGGACACATTCAGAGGCATTGTCATACATCCCACCAAGTAGTAGGTGGGGGCATAGCACATTCATCTGATCCAGTAGTTACTACATCTTTAGCCCCCTCTCCAGCTAGAGGTAACCCGGCACTCGCAGGGCAAGGTGCAGCTAGGGTTGGTGCGCAAAGTTCAGGAAGGCCCAGCCGGTTCTATGCTATGAGTGGTGTAGAGGCTTCTCCAGATGTTGTTACAACTATTTTGAATGTTCAATACCATGATGTGTATGCGTTTATTGACCCCAGTTCCACCTTGTCCTATGTTACCCTTTTTGTTGCTATAGAATTCAGGATAGAACCAGAATAACTACATGAACCATTCTCGGTATCTACTCCTGTTGGTGAGTCAATTCTTTCTACTCGAGTTTATAGAAGTTATGTTGTCATGGTGCATGGTAGGAATACCATGGCCGATCTTATTGAACTAGGGATGGTGGATTTTGATGTAATAATGGGAATGGTTTGGCTCTATTCATGTTTTTCAAAGCTTGATTGTTGAGCTAGAACTATGAGGCTTGAGTTTCCTAATGAGCCCGTGGTTGAATGGAAGGGAGATAATGTAGTGCCTAAAGGTTGGTTTATTTCTTAGCTTAAGACCACAAAGATGATCAAGAAGTGGTGTATCTATCATTTAGTCCATGTTGCAGACACCAGTGCCGAGGCACCCAACCTTGAGTCCGCACCTATTGTGAATGAATTTCTCGATATGTTTCCAGATGAGCTCCCTGGGGTTCCACTAGATAGGGAGATTGACTTTGGGATCGATATACCAGGCACGCAACCTATATCAATTCCACCTTACAGAATAGCACCAGATGAATTGAAAGAGCTAAAGGAACAATTGAAGGATTTGCTAGAAAAGGGCAGCTTAACAAAGTCACCATAAAAAATAAATACCCTCTACCCAGAATAGATGACTTGTTTGACCAGTTGCAAGGTGCTATGTGTTTTTAAAAGATTGACTTGTGGTCCGGGTATCACCAATTGAAGATAAGGGAGTAGGATATTCCAAAAATAGCTTTCAAAACTCGGTGCGGGCACTTTGAATTCCTGGTAATGTCTTTTAGGCTAACAAATGCCGCGGCAGCTTTCATAGATCTTATGAATTGAGTCTTCAAGCCTTTTCTAGACTCCTTTGTGATAGTATTCATTGACGATATCCTAGTGTATTCCCGAAGTCAAGAAGATCATGCTAACTATCTCAAGGCAGTTCTACAGACTCTTCAGCAACATCAACTGTATGCAAAGTTTTCTAAATGTGAATTTTGCCTTGAATCTATCACGTTCTTGGGTCATGTCATCTCCAGGGAAGGAATTATGGTTGACCCTCAAAAGATTGCTGCAGTGAAGAATTGGCCGAGGCCTACCACTCCAACAAAGATTCATAGTTTCTTGGGTTTGACTGGGTATTACAGAAGGTTTGTGGAGGGATTTTCTACTCTTGCCTCTCCCTTAACCATATTGACCTAGAAAGTAGTTAAGTTTTAGTGGTCTGATGCCTGTGAAAGGAACTTCCAGGGATTGAAATCAAGACTGACTACAACACTGGTATTAACCCAGCCAGAGGGTATAGAGGGATTTGTGGTGTATTGTGATGCTTCAAGGATCAGGCTTGGGTGTGTGTTAATGCAACATGGTTAGGTTATAGCCTACACTTCTAGGCAACTCAAGAATCATGAAAATAACTATCCAACTCATGACTTAGAGCTTGCGGCAGTGGTGTTCGCGCTAAAGATTTGGCGACATTACCTATATGGGGCCCATGTGGATGTATTCATGGACCACAAGAGCCTTTAATATATTTTCAAGAAAAAGGAGCTGAATCTGAGGTAGAGAAGTTGGCCAGAGTTACTCAAGGACTATGACATTGATATTCTCTATCACCCGAGAAAGGCTAATGTTGTGGCAAATACACTTAGCCAAAAATCTATGGGGAGTTTGGCTCGTTTCAGGGCATATCAGAGGGCATTGGCCCGAAAGGTTCAACAATTGGCCAGTTTGGGAGTTCGTCTTGCAGACTCTAATGATGGAGGGGTAATTTTGCAAAATAGGGCTGAATCGTTGCTTGTGGGAGAGGTGAAGGAAAATCAATTCAACGAACCATTGTTAGTACAACTGAAAGAGGGGATTCATAAACACAATACCACAGTGTTTTCCCTTGTCACAGATGATAGTACCCTATGATACCAATGCCTCCTATGTGTTTCGAATATCGACGGTCTTCGGGAAAGAATCATGGCAGAAGATCACTCTTCTAGGTATTTCGTGCACCTAGGTTCTACGAAAATGTATCATGAAGGAAGTCTATTGGTGGAATATCATGAAAAGGGATGTGGCGGACTTTGTGGCTAGATGTCTGAACTGTCAGTAAGTGAAGGCCGAACATCAAAGACCCAGAGAAATGGATCAAAGCATAGAAATTCCAATGTGGAAATGGGAGATGATCAATATGGATTTTGTGGTAGGGTTACCACGCACTCCGTGCAAGTTTGACTCAATTTAGGTGATTATTGATCGACTTAAAAAATTAGCACACTTCTTGCCAGTCAAATCTACTGACACCATGGAGTAGTATGCTCAGTTGTATATCAAGGAAATAGTCATGTTGCATGGTACTCCAGTCTCAATCATTTCAGATCGAGGGTCTCAATTCACGAACAACTTTTGGAAGAAATTTTAGAAAGGTTTAGGCACTCAGGTAAATCTTAGCATAGCTTTTCACCCCCAGACTAACGGGCAAGCAGAGCGGACTATTCAAACGCTTGAGGACATGTTGCGTGCTTGCGCTCTAGATTTCAGAGGTAGCTGGCATGATCACTTGCCACTGATAGAGTTTGCTTACAACAATAGCTTCCATGCTAGTATCCAAATGGCACCATTTAAGGCACTATATGGTAGAAGATGTAGTTCTCCCATTGGATGGTTCGAGGTCGGAGAAGCTGAATTAATAAGGCCGAACCTCGTGCACCAGGACATGGAGAAAGTCAAAATTTTAAGGAAAGGTTGAAAATAGCTCAGAGTCACCAAACGTCTTATTCAGACGTTCTTCGTAGAGATTTGGAGTTCAAAGAAGATGATTGGGTATTCTTAAAGGTTCCCCTATGAAAGGTATTATGCGGTTTGGGAAGAAAGGAAAATTGAGCCCAAGATATGTCGGACCGTACAGGATCATCCAACGGATTGGTCAGGTGGCATACAAGCTTGAGTTTCCACCCGAGATGTCATTGGTACACCCAGTCTTTCATGTGTCTATATTGAAGAAGGTAGTGGGAGATCCATCCACTATCGTGCCAGTTGAAACTATTGAGGTCAATGAAGAACTGTCTTACGAAGAAGTTCCAGTTGCCATTCTTGACAGGCGGATCCGAAAATTGAGGAATAAGGAGATTGCTTCCGTAAAGGTGTTATGGCGAAATCAATAGGTTGAGGAAGCCACTTGAGAAGACGAGGAAGAAATGAGAAGGAAGTACCCACATTTGTTTATATAGCCATGTAATAGCTTTCATCCATTTGGTCACTATAAAATCTGTATCCTTGATTCGATCTATGTAAAACTGTTCTGTTTCATTTTGGTTATATGATTGCCTATATGGACATGTTTAATATTGTACAGGTTATGTTGTATCTATGGATTATGTATATGCTGTTAGGACATGTTTTCTAGGGTTCTCTGACCGGTGGATAGCCCTCGATACAATGAAAACTTTGGTGAAATTTTAGTAATTTAGGGAGTTAGCCAAATTCGGAGCCATTGAAGTATTCCATGATTGTGAGAAACTGGGATTTCATATGAAACTGCTAATGAGTGAATCTTAACCCTCATTTGAGAATGAATGATCCTAAGTGGGGAAGAATGTGAGGCCCGTGAAAGACTTTTACTCTAACCCGAAAGCTCGTAGTGCCAAATTAGGAAGCCATGGTTCGGACCCTTTTGGACTGATCTATGCATTAAAAAATCAAGAAATACTGTTTTCTAGAAAAGTGCAATTCTGCGGTCAAAAATGCTATCACATATCAGGTATGCGGGCTGCATAGTCGCTGCAAAGTGAGTCAGTGTATTGGTCAAATTTAAGGTCAACTATGCGGTCAATTATGCGATCGCATAACCAATATGTGGACTGCATTGTCAACGTATAATTTCCTTGGGATTTTGTAAGAGGCAGTTCTACGGTGCATTATGTGACCGCAAAATGGGTATGCGGGTCACATTTCTGCCGCATACCCAGACAGTGTGTTCAGGTTTTGGGGAGTATTTTTGCCGTCCATTATGCGGGCCGCATGTCAACATTTGCGATCGCAGATCTGACTAGGGGCTCCTATTTTCTAATTTTTAAAACCTGACCCCATCCTATTAAAAACATCCCAATAGACCATTTTTCTATTATTTTTCACGACATAGAGAGGGGGGGAGTTCTAGAGTGAGAATGAGTAATCTTCATCAAGTTCTCTCTAAATCCTTGCTCCAAAACCTTGAAGATTGTCAATTAAAGCTACTAGGTCTTCATCCTAAGAGGTAAGAACTATACCCTCATCAATAATTTCAAAATTTTTGTTAAGATAGGTAATTAGCCAGTAGGTAAATAGGTATAAGGCTAGTAACCTCTCATGCACAAGAGATAAAGGGGTATGGGGAGGAAGAGAACTAAAGAGATAACAATATGGGTATAACATTGAGAAATTTCTTTCAAAAGGGGCCTAAGATCATAATGCACCTTTTATGTTTAATAATATGCTCTAACGAGCTAGAATCTTAATCTCGTCTCTAATTCTTGGTTCAATTGTAATTCTTATACAATATATTGAAGTGCTAAGAGTCCAGGAATTTTAAAAGAATTAGGGGAAAGCTTTATTGAGGTATGTATGGCTAAAACCCCTCCTCTTAGAAATTGAGATTCCATGGTGCCCGTGTAAGTGTTGTAAGTTCGAAACACGATTAATGCAGTACTTTTTATGTTAAGTGAATTGATGTTGTGAAAACATATGTGATAGGTACTTTCTTATGTGTTTAATGTGTTATTCTTGTAAATGAAGGATATGTGGAGAACATGATTAATATGCTAAATGCCTAAATGTCATGCCAAGTATGCCAAACTAGATGTATTCCCCTCTATGCTTATGACTTAGATTGTTTTTGCATATGCCTATGACTTTACGTGGCAAAGTAAATGTTGAAAATGGGAACAATGTGAAACGTGAGTTATAGAATGTGGAAATTGTGGCCCCAAGTGTCGGTAAACTAATACATGTGTAACCTAAGATTGGTGTGAGATGAATAACGGAAAATGGTAACGTCTCGGGGAGACGGCTTAGCCGATTGGACCGTGATCGGAAGCCATGATTTATATACACATGGTGGTAATGTATTGATGATTGAAATTGGAAAGTGTGAAGGAAATAATGGTAATGTCTCGGGGAGACGACTTAGCCGATCGGACCGTGATCAGACTCCTCTCATGGAAGCGGTGGTAATATGGATAATGATGCAACAGTGTGGGATGCTCCAATCCAAAATTTCAAAAAATATGTAAAAAATCATGACAACCTCCTTATATTGTTGGCATTGTGCTTATTTGAAACTTTGTTGCCTTTACTATTTCCTCTTTACTCTTGTATGGTTGTTCTTTCTAACAGGATGGTGTTTAGTTATACATACTATTACTATTCCATGGTACTAATGTCCCTTTTTCTGGGGGCGCTACATTTTCAATGAATGTAGGTGGCTCCATAGCGGAGGGTGTCGATAGTGTGTAGTGGAGCCTCCTCTTCTCAAGAATCTTGGTGAGCCCCTTACTCCTTCAAGGGGTTATGTTGTACACCTTTTGTGGTAGATATCCATTTTGAGGTATAGTCGGGGCCTTGTTGCCGGCGTTGTTATCACTGTCTTTTGTATCCTTATAGGCTCCATAGACGTTTGTGTGGGTTATGTATAGGTATTGGATAGGTCAACAAACCATGTTGTAACTTTGTACTCTTACTTTCTTCTAAACTATAACTGTATGAAATCTTGGAAGCCTAACTACGGTTTAAGGTTGTGTTATAAAATAAGATATCCATGTTGAATGTATAACCCCTTTTGATTGTCTAATTAAAATAAACGGAATGGGATCCCTTAATCGTATTAAGTTGGGTAGAAAGTGCTTGGTTAAGGCTTGCTCAGTTGGGTTCACTCGATTGAGTGCCGGTCGCGCCTTCCGAGGTTGGGGCGTGACACCTAGGGTGGATATTTAATGGGTATTTAATTTTAGGGCTTGTTTATGATTGGGTTAGTGATATCTAGCCTTGTTTATGCTTAAATTCTAGTATTAATTGTTGCAAATATTGATTCATGCCTTTTTGACCTAGTCTTTGCTTGAGAAAGAGAGATTAGGTTTAGGAAAACTTGGCTAGAAAGGAATTGGGGTGAATTCAAGATATTGATATCCCCAGTTAAAGCGTCAAATCTAGAGATAGTAAGATCCGACTTGAGCATATATTACTTGATTTGTGCAAATACCCATTTGGGCTTGAGAAAGCCAAATCGGGCAAAATCACTCAAACTACAAAGAGGTATAGAATGAGTAATTGCGTGTGTTTGCTATACCATGATCCCGATAAATCAAACTTTTCCTATAGTTTACAACCCATTAGGTAGCCACCTAGGTGGAGGTCATGACCCTAGATTCCTTTATCATTTGAAAAAACACTCAAGACCAAAAACACTATCTCCTAGTTATTATCTACAATCATTAGCTAAAAGTAGAAATAGAAAATAACCAATGAATATGTGGAAGTCCAATCTAAGGCATATCATACATTAGCTCTAGTTATATACCTAATCTAAATTCTAACTCCCTGTGAATTTGATCACGACTCGTGTTGGGTTTATTATCGCTTCTACTGCCTTACTACCTATTTGTGGTGTGAGCTTGGGCGAGATCAGCAACCTACATAGAGTTCAGCCTAATTATGCAAAAAATAACCAAATAAAAAAAATGTGTGTCCGGTGCTTTGGTCAAAAGAGTAAGCTGACCCAATTTCGGTTGCATTTTGAGCTATTTTTGCCGGAATAGCCTTAGAACATCTTCAAATTGTCGAAAGGCTATTTTTGCAAAGAGCGAACATGTCTATCAATGGGGCATCACTTCTTCCATAAGGTGTCCTTCCCTGACCTCAAATTTTATTTGAAAGTGTGAAAGTGCCATTATTGCTAAAATAGCCACCTTTTGCTAATATTGCATAAGTAGCCACCCACCTTTGTTTTTTTCCTTAGAAAATTGAAAAGTTGTTTTGCGAAAATAGTCCACTGGAGTCAACCCTAACCCTAACTATCCATAAGTACAAAATGAACACGGTCTAGAATCTGCCATTAACAGTCGTAGAGTAGGCTCCGCTATAGCTTCAGATGTGGTGGTCTAACTTAGATAAAGATGGTCAGGATTGGGTAACAAAGCATATGGGTGCTCTTATAGATATTATGAAAGTCAAACCACGGGATGATCTAATTAAGGCTTTAATAAATTTTTGGGATCCCGTCTACAATGTCTTCCACTTATTGGATTTTGAGCTTACGTCCCACTTTGGAGGAAATAGTAGGATATTCTAGTTTCGGCTGGAACTTGAGAAATGAGCGACTTATATTCCCAAGGCCTCCCTTTGTGCACCGATTCTTTGATCTCCTGAATATCAGTAAGCAAATAAGGAAGAACAATTTAAACAATGGATGATGTTCCTTTTACTTCCTGTATTCCAGATATGGGCACTCAAATGGTTTGAAATACATGAAAAGGGATTGAATAACAAGCAAAACAAGGACGCTTAGAATATTCATCGTCGCTTTGCTTTCATAATGGAATTTCTGGGAATTATGGTCTTCCCAAATGAAGAATGAAAAATTGATATCCGCATGGTAAGAATTGCGCAAGTATCACTACCAAAGAGGGTCACATGCTTGCTCTACTGATATTGTCAGACATCTATTGAGCGTTGACATTGTGTAAATTCGGGGCAAAGTTTTTTAAAGGGTGTAATATTCTTTTACAAATGTGGTTAATAAGCATCTCCAGAAGGGGTTGAAGCCTGGATCTTCCATCTAAGAAGTTTAAAGGCGAGCCATATTGAGTTGAATTTCGAATGGCTCCCAGTAAGGGAAGTCATACACATGACGTGTAAGGCCCCAGAATTTTTTTTTCGAGTAACTTAAGATTTCGTCGTGCCAATGTATGTAAATTATTTTATTTCGTGTGCAAATGAGGATTAATGATATGATGGATATCAATTGAACATTTTAATAAGTGTATAAGTCATATTAGAAGTGAATTGGAGTCTAAGGAGAGGCCTAAGTCAAAGCCAAGTTGGAAAATTTCATATTAGACGAAAGTTGTAGATGAGTGCGCACAAGACCTCACTTTGGACGATCATATCTCCAGTTATATAATAAGTTGTGTGATGTAAAACCTATAAAATTAAATACCTTTGAGTCTAGTTTCTAATTTAACAAACCGTTTGTCATTTGGAAGTGTCTACAGAAAGTTATGACCATTTTACTGGGCATGTGTCACTAGCGCACCCAGATGCGCGACTGCGCTAGTGGACGCGCATATTGCGAAGCATTCTGCCTTCGTCGCGCTACTTTAGCGTGACCAGATGCATGACTGCATTAGTGGACGGCTTCTAAATACCCCAAGATCGGGTTTAGAGGGTTCCCAAGTCATTTTTAGAGCAAGGGCTTGCTCTCTCAAGAGGAATCCGTCCCACTCTTCTTTTCTATGATCCAAGGTAAGATTTTTTGGAGTATTTTGAATTGATTACTACTCCTAAACACTTATATTAACATGTATTGATCTTGAAAATCCATAGATTTTCATTCAAATCCTTGAATTTATAAAGAACACAACAAGTGGGGATTCTTAAAATTCTTACTACAAGAGGTATGTCTATCATCTCCAACTACTCTATGGTGATTATTTATGTATGATAGATATATTAGAACTCATGGGATGCCGATTGAAAGCCATAAATGCCTAACCTAGGTTGTGTTGGTTGTAGAGATTGAGAAATGAGTTAATTAAGAAGGTTGATGGTTGGGTATGAATGAATGGTCATATATACATGTTGTTGGAAGTTATAAATTGGTTAGGAATTATGGTAGAGTGAATTGTTGGTTAATGGTGATAGTTGGATGAACCAATACTATAGTTATGAGGTGTAAATATCTATACCTACAAGGTGTTTGATAATATGCCTAAATGGCATAAGTTATGAAATTTATTACTAATATTGGTCCTATTGAATATTGTACTGTAGATTAAAGTTGCTTAAGTGTATTGGATTGTTGTAGTATCATTAAGGGGCGAATTTGAGGTATATATAGCTAACATTAACTCTTGTAGAATTCCCTTGTTGTGACGAGCATACGGTATTTGTACCTTGTATGAAAATATGTTTATTGGTTCTCTTAGTTGATTTCCACACCACAAAGTTATATGTGATTGTGAGAAGTGATCTGATGTGCCTATCTTATTATATGCAAAGTTTGTAAAGGCTTGAGATGCCGACATGGAAGTGTGTGTTAACGAATGAAAGAATGTTAATGTGTCCAAATGTGGGAATGTGTATAATGGCTAAAAACCTTGCGTGGTAAGTAATGAAAGAGGGTATTGTGAAATGGCGTAAATAATGTGAACGATTACGACAATACCTTGTAAATAAATTACTACTTTGTGAGAGTTATGGTGCCTTGGGCCCAAATGTATGAATTGTTGAAATGAACTTGTATTTCCTTGAAATGATGAAAAGAAATCGTGATTGATTCAATCGAAACAACTGTGGTAATAACATATATGGCTTGTCATGGGAAATTATCATTCTGACTTAAATGGCATATGAGCGGTTGAGTATGATAGAAATGATATTGATGGTTATGGAAATTCTTAGTGAATTATTGTTGTTGTTGTTGTTGTTGTTGTTATTGTTGTTGTTGTTGTTGTTGTTGTTATTATTGTTGTACTTTGTGAATTGTTGTTGTTGTTGTTGTTGTCCCTTGTGAATTGTTGTTGTTGTTGTTGTTGTTGTTGTTGTTGTTGTTGTTTTTGTTATTTGTGAATTGTGATTGTTCGGTGGGATCGGGTTGCGCGCCGCAACACGAATTAATAAGGTGTGGGTTATGGTGATAAGGGTGGCCGAGGTAATAAGGGTGGAAAGTGATCGAAATCATTATTAAAATGAACATATGAGAAAATTGTGAAATTATTGATGTGATAATGTTAAAGGGGAAAATGAGAGATTGTGAAACTTGTTTGGCTTTGATTGTTTCTTTCATGTGCATTTGATCTTTGATTCTATTGATGTTTGTTACTTGTGTGTTATTTGATTTTACTTGGGGTAAAGTTTGCTCATACATACCAGTACAATTCAAATGTACTGACGTCCCTTTTGCCGGGGGCGCTACATTCGTGTTATGATTGTAGGTGGTTCTATAGTAGGTACTCCAGTCCACCGACAGTAGCACCTCATCCACTTTCCGTCAGCTGTATTGGTGAGCCCCTTTCCTCTTTGGGCCCTGCGTGGTTCATGCCGTTTTTCTTCCGATGTCTATTTTGGTATTTGTATAAGGTATAGCCAGAGCCTTGTTGCCGGCATTCCCATATTATTCTTTAGTTGTATTTAGAATCTCCGTAGACAGGTTGTGGGTAGTGTCGGGTATTTGAAATTAAAATAGAAATATTGATGTTTGGCAATGATGTATACAACTTGTAACACCTTTAGAGTGGCGAATGAAGTTGCAAATGAAAATGAAGTGGAAATCGTTAATGATATGTTTATAGAATTTGATTGATGGAGTCCATCTCCTATTTATTCATGAGTTAATTTGGGTAGAATGAGACCTAACATGTTTGTTGAGCGCCGGTCACGCTCCTCGAATTTTGGGGTGTGACGAACTTGGTATCAGAGCCAGGTTTTAAAGTATCTTAGGATAGAGTCCTTCTTATCAGTATGTTGTTGACGACATCTATAAGTTGGAGGCTATTTGGACATTTAGGAATTTCACCCTTCTTTGATACTCCAGATCGTGCGATATAGCTCAAGATATGGAGCTGATTTTCTCTCTAAGTCTTATTCTAAAGATTCGTAATTTTAATACCACAATTCGCAAATTTGAAGCATGTAATGAGGGATTGATCCCACCATTAAGTCCGAGTAGATTGCCCAAGGACTTGTTAGGAAAATGTGTCGAGCCATATAGGGATTGGTAGAACTGGTTGCTAAGGGGAGTACCCTTATTGCTATTAATGTCACTGCACCACCAGATCATGTAGTATATCAGTATGTTACCAATGTATGTTACAGATATGAAGTCAGGGTGCATCAGTTAAGGCACTGCCCCGCCAATCTAGAGTCACCAAGTAAGTGGCCTGTTAGTACGTCATTCTAAATTCCACACACTTTTCCTTATTATATACGTACACCTATATTGGGAGCTTGCATAGATATGTTCTTAAAAAGAATCTAAATCACAAAGCATTTCATGCACCTGCTCTTTGAATGAGACGTATTATTCACAAAGTCTCTCAATTACAGTTCTCTTACATACACCTTCCTATGGAATTGAGCTCTATAAATATGCTCCTGAATTGAGTTATAACACTATTGATACTTCCCACTTGCTTTGCCTAAATTCTCAACAAGGGACTATTCCCGATGAATTTCTTACAGAAACATTTTATTTAAATGGACAACATCTACTCGTTTGTGCCTATACGTGCACCATCATAAAGTTTACCTATGTGATTTCAAATTCCATGTAAATCATCCTAGTGTTGCGATCCTTCTCAAGTCACTCTTTTTCTTACTGGTGTATATGGCTTCTATAGTTTGAACAGTCACTCTACTCTCTTGCGGGAATTATCATGAAACCTTCTCACTGTCTAGTAACGTACAAGCATATCTCAGTGCCTATCGTGTGAGTGCATATAAATTGAAATGGTCACCATGTGTATAAAGTCTTTCTGAAAAATTCAGATCCTCACATCCCCATCATAGGAAGATCTTGTGTCGCCATAATTTTCGTGTCCACTTGAGATATCCTGTAGCAAGTAGCTCACTTGGTTTCTAGTATTGTGGTTGCCCATGATGTGGTCTTGTATTGCAGTTTGGGGGTTAATATAGAAGAAGTATGTAATCCATAACAAATGATTATTTTCTCTTTATACCTCTACAACGTGATAATTGTGTTCCATATTTAGTGAATTCATTGTGCTAGTTCCCAAAACTTGTTCTATAACTATAAGAGAACATGCCCTTTTATGTGTCACTACGACACTTCCTTTCTCAAGTCAAAATCCATGGGGAATTCATCATGAACATCTATAAACCTTCCATGATTATTTACATAGTCTCATTGAGTTTGGTTGTCTGTACACCTTGACTTCTAGAATCATTGACTATGTCGTGTCATGTGCGAGGAGTTTTGCTACCTTTGGTATTTCACCTTCTTGGACTGGATATGAGTGTTATTTATCTTTGAGTATCATGTTAATCATTTGAAACCCTCTAACCCATACATGATTTCATCCTAATATTAAGATGTCCTAGTTATGTGGTTTCACCCGTAAAAGGTTGAGATTAGATACCTTCAGATTTTTGCATATATCATGAGCATATTGATTGGAAGACAAGTTATTGTATCTTTACTTCTCTCATATAGTATCAATTATCAGGAAAGGGTAAGCTGTTGGAAGTGTGATAATTTCATAAGTGCTCAACTTCTTTTCATCCTCATGGCCTTGTGCGTAGATTCTTTGTGTCAGTTAATGTTAAGAGTGTGATTCAACTTCATGTGTTTTGAAACCCATATGGCATTCAAGGTGCCAGGATATTCTTATTCTTGATAATTGGATTTTCCCTACACTCCAGGAGGTGACTGGGTCATGTACTTGAATATTCCTCCTCAATGGTTCTTATTGCCAAGGTACTAGTTACCCATATGCCTTAATTGTCTAATAGTTGATGTTGTCACAATGATTAACCATATCGGCGTCATTAATAGAAAATCCTCATGTCTCTTGGCATGTAACCTCATGAAATACTCTACTCAGCGCCTAAATGGATTCTTGAATAATTCCAGCCAAATCTTGGACTCCGTCGCTCTTTACTGTATTAGATTTATTGGGTATTGGAGATTCAAACATGTCAAAGAGGAAGTATCCCCGTGTGATCCCATATATTCGATAGATAATTTTATTGTCAATTTATGATAGCACACCTTAGAGTAATTGTGGAAGGTCATCAAAGTTTTAGCATGGGAGTTCATGGAGAGATTTAGAGTTTAGGAAGTTGAAGGGGGTTATTCTCAATACTCTCCCCTAAAGATTTTATGCGAGTTGATAATGAAGGTTGCATAAGTGTATTCCACATTAGGCCGCACTAGGAGTTTGAAGTTTCCCCATAATTGTTCGCCATATATTTTTGTGTATTTACATATTTATGTCTAGGAAGGTAGTTGGAGATCCTTTGTGTATCATTCCGGTGGAAATTATTGAAGGTGAAGTTAATGAATAGTTAGCTTATGCGAGGTATCTAGATGTCATTCTTGTTAGATAAGTTTGGAGGTTGGGATTGTTTCCGTAAATGTGTTACGGCAAAAAAAAAAATTGTAAGTCGAGGAAGCCACGTGGAAAGCGGAAAAAGAAATGAAAGAGAAATATCCTCATCTATTCGAACAATTCTAGTAGTGATCGTGCGAACTGTTGTCTTTAAGAAATTTGAGGTAGTGTCCAGATTTGTGGAAAGGCACCCCATGTTTTTCCGAATTGCTTTATTGTTGTAACTTCCCAATGTGTGCCAAATTTCAAATGTCGATGTTATTTGGGTAATGTTCAACCCTTGAAGTAAATGAAAATTTTGTAAAACTTATGTGGTAGGTAAATGATTAATGATAGTGTAGACTGGTAATGATTAATTGAAGCATTTGTGGCATGTCAAAGTGATTAAATTGTATGGGGCTCATTGAAGTGACCCAGTTGTGTGCAAGTAAATGGTATTGGGTGAACCATGTGCAATTTGTGGTGTAAAGAGAACGATCTAATTGTAAGTTGTTTAAAGTGTATGAATATGTACGAGTTGTTGGGGAATGAATTGTATACCAGTTGTAGGGATAACAGAAACTGTGTAATGGTCTTGGAAATATGTTTTGGGGGCTCTCTGATAGCTAGATAGGCCTAATTACAAAGGAAACTCTGGCGAAATTTTTAGAAATTTATGGAGTTAGCCAAATTCGGGGCTATTGATATATTTCATGATGTGAACAAGCTGAAGTTACATAAGGATGACTAGTGAACAGACCTCAATCCTCATTCGAGGATGACTGATCCTAAGCGGGGGAGAATGTAAGGCCTTGGAAATTTTTTTTTCGAGTAATTTAAGATTCCGTCGTGCCAAGGTAGGCAAATTATTTTATTTCGTGTGCAAATAAGGATTAATGATATGATGGATATCAATTGGATATGTTAATAAGTGTATAAGTCATATTAGAAGTGAATTGGGGTCTAAGGAGAGGCCTAAGTCTAAGCCAAGTTGAAAAATTTCATATTAGACGAAATTTGTAGATAAGTGCGCACAAGACCTCACTTTGGACGATCATATCTCCAGTTATATAAGGAGTAGTGTGATGCAGAACCTATCAAATTAAACCCGTTTGAGTCTAGTTTTAAACGCAACAAACCGTTCGTTATTTGGAGGTGCATACAAAAAGTTAATACCATTTTACTGGGAATGTGTCACTAGCGCGCCCAGGTGCGCGATCGCGCTGGTGGACGCGCATATTGCAAAGCATTCTGCCTTCGTCGTGCTACTTTAGTGCGACCAGATGCGCGACCGCGCTAGTGGAAGGCTTCTAAATACCCCAAGACCGGGTCTAGAGGGTTCCCAAGTCATTTTTGGAGCAAGGGCTTGCTATCTCAAGAGGAATCCGTCCCACTCTTCATTTCTCTGATCCAAGATAAGATTTTTTGGAGTATTTTGAGTTGATTAATACTCATAAACACTTATATTAACATGGATTGATCTTGAAAATCCATAGATTTCCATTCAAATCCTTGAATTTATAAAGAACACAACAAGTGGGGATTCTTAAAATTCTTACTACAAGAGGTATCCTATCATCTCCAACTACTCTATGGTGATTATTTATGTATGATAGATATATTAGAACTCATGGGATGACGATTGAAAGCCATAAGTTCCTAACCTAGGTTGTGTTAGTTGTAGAGATTGAGAAATGAGTTAATTAAGAAGGTTGATGGTTGGGTATGAATGAATGGTCATATATATATGTTGTTGGAAGTTATAAATTGGTTAGGAATGATGGTATAGTGAATTGTTGGTTAATGGTGATAGTTGGATGAGCCAATACTACAGTTATGAGGTGTAAATATCTATACCTACAAGGTGTTTGATAATATGCCTAAATGGTATAAGTTATGAAATTTATTACTAATATTGGCCCTATTGAATATTGTATTGTAGACTGAAGTTGCTTCAGTGTATTGGATCATTGTAGTATCATTAATGGGCGAATTTGAGGAATATATGGCTAATTTTAACTCTTATAGAATCCCCCTATTATGGCGAGCATACGGTATGTGTACCTTGTATGAAAATATGTTTATTGGTTGTCTTAGTTGATTTTCACACCACCAAGTTATATGTGATTGTGAGAAGTGATCTGATGTGCCTACTTTATTATGTGCAAAGTTTGTAAAGGATTGAGGATGCCGACATGGAAGTATGTGTTAACGAATAAAAGAATGTTAATGTGTCCAAATGTGGGAATGTGTATAATGGCTAAAAACCCTGCGTGATAAGTAATGAAAGAGGGTATTGTGAAATGACTTAAATAATGTGAACGAATACGACAATACCTTGTACATGGTAATGCTTGGTAAAAGTTATGGTGACTTGGGCCCAAATGTATGAATTGTTGAAATGAACTTGCGTTTTCTTGAAATGATGGAAAGAAATCGTGATTGATGCAATCGAAACAACTGTGGTAATAACATGTATGGCTTGTCATGAGAAATTATCATTGTGACTTAAATGGCATATGAACGGTTTAATATGATGGAAATAGTATTGATGGTTATGGAAATTCTTAGTGAAATTTTGTTGTTGTTGTTGTTGTTGTTGTTGTTTGTGAATGTGATTGTTCGGTGGGATCGGGTTGTGCGCTGCAACATGAAGTAATAAGGTGTGGGTTGTGATAATAAGGGTGGCTGAGGTATTAAGGGTGGCTGCGGTAATAAGGGTGAAAAGTGATCGAAATCACTATTGAAATGAACATATGAGAAAATTGTGAAATCATTGATGTGATAATATTGAAGGGGAAAAGAAGAGATTGTGAAACTTGTTTGGCTTTGATTGTTTCTTTCACGTGCATTTGATCGTTGATTCTATTGCTGTCTGTTACTTGTGTGTTATTTGATTTTACTTGGGGTAAAGTTTGTTCATACATACCAGTACAATTCAAATGTACTGACGTCCCTTTTGCCGTGGGCGCTACATTCGTGTTATAATTGTAGGTGGTTCTATAGCAGGTACTCCAGTCCACCGACAGTAGCACCTCTTCCACTTTTCGTCAGCTGTATTGGTGAGCTCCTTTCCTCTCAGGGCCCTGCGTGGTTCATGCCGTTTTTCTTCCGGAGT
Source organism: Nicotiana glauca (assembly GCA_026770625.1). Classification (NCBI taxonomy): domain Eukaryota; kingdom Viridiplantae; phylum Streptophyta; class Magnoliopsida; order Solanales; family Solanaceae; genus Nicotiana; species Nicotiana glauca. Next base: position 41,551 of record MU758651.1, read on the forward strand.
CTATTTTGGTATTTGTGTAAGGTATAGCCGGAGCCTTATTGCCGGTATTTACATATTATTCTTTAGTTGTATTTAGAGGCTCAGCAGACAAGTTGTGGGTAGTGTCGGGTATTGAAAATTAAAATAGAAATATTGATGTTTGGCAATGATGTATACAACTTGTAACACCTTTAGAGTCGCGAATGAAGTTGCTAATAAAAATGAAAGGGAAATCGTTAATGATATATTTATAGACTTTGATTAATGGAGTCCATCTCCTATTTATTCATGAGTTAGTTTGGGTATAATGAGACCTAACAGGCTTGCTCGGTCGCGTTTACTCAGTTGAGTGCCGGTCGCGCTCCTCGAATTTTGGGGCGTGACACGACTGCTACAAAAAGCTATTTATTGTTGATGGGCTTGAGAAGTGTCCAACAGTATGCACCACAAAGTGTTCTAAGACAATTGGAAAGATACCAAGTGGTGCTCGACGATGAAGATTTAAGTGTCCAATTCATCGATCTACACTCCCGAGGTTTTAATCCAACAAAATCGGAATGGTTCCCGATATCTAAAAGATGACACCCAGTACCAGATCCCGCGAGAGATGAAGTGGATCCATGTTATGACATATGGTTCGAGAAAAGATCTTGTGTTAATGATGAGCCAGAGCCCGGAAGGCCCGCCAAAAGACCTCATATTCAGGCTTTTGATGATAAAATCCAAGAACAGTTGATCTGGAGAGAAACGGAGAATAAATATCAAGCCACCATTCACGCCTAAAAGTTGAGAAACATCGCATTTGATAATGACTTACAGGTACAAGAAGTTGAAAGTGAAAGGAGAAGGTTGACCCAGGAGAACGAGGTGCTCCAAGCCCAACTTTGGGACATGAGGATAGCTGTTGAAATTCCTGTGAGGAGTGAGAATGATAAAAAAAATCATAAGCAACTTCACGTTAAATTTACATGATTATGCAGCCGACCTGACAAAGGTTGAGAAAGATTTGTTGAAGGCTCAAGCCCAATTGGAAAAAGATGCGGAAGAATAGACAAGGTTTGCTAACCAATTGAAGTAGAGATACAATAAAGAGGTCACAATTTTAAGGAAGAAGCTGGCCATCCTTGCAAATGAAATGGTACAACAGACAAATGACTTCAAAACGGAAAGAGAGCATTGCTACACATTGATTTTCCAATTGGAATAATGCATGCAGCAATTGCAAGACCAAAACCACATGGCCACGCAGGTGTTGGAGGCCCGGTCGCAGCAAATTGGGTGCCTGCTTCAAGAAAAGGGTGTCATCAGAATGAGAATTAAGGAAATCACTGATTATGTGGCAATAAAGTGCCATGAATATGAAGATATGACCAGGTCCATGTTTTTTGCTTCCGTGATGATATTTGTTCGCCAAGTGATGGTTGATTTAGAGCATCTTCAAGAAGTGATTGCACGCAGGCCCGCGCCGAGGCCAATTGATGTCTCGCAGGGCCCCGAAGTAGCATTGGAGGCTCTTATGTTTTCTTGACTTGTTTTTTGGCTTTGGGTTTGCATTATACATTTTTTCGAGTCTGTTCGTCTTTTTCAAGTCTGTTGTTCTTCTGTTTTGAGTCTGTATGTTTCTTTTTTAATCGTCAGTATTTTCGAGTCTTTATAATAGAAAAACCCAAAAAGATTTTTTATTTAATAAAATATTAAAAAACCCAAAAAAAAATTTCTTTTATTCTGCATTTATTTTCTGAATTACGTAATGGTCTGATTCATGCGGTGTCATGATACATAGGCAAACCTAATCGGATTGGATCATACCCATATATAATTTGAGTAAAAAAATATACCAAAAGAATAAAGAAAAAGAAAAAAAATAGAAAAATTGAGTGAAAAAGAAAGAAAAGAGAAAACAAATATAAAGAGTGAAAAAACAGCAAAAAAAAATAGGAAAAGAATCAGGATTTGAAATTTGAGAAAAGAGATAGTAGAAGCTGCAATGAAACACACAGCCATTGCAAAAACATTTAGAAGCATTTAATTATTCAGGTACATTGCATCCCCAATATACGATTCCCTATCTGTTAAATGTCTCAAACTGACAAGGTTGTTATGTGTGCAAAATAAGACATGTCCTGTTTAGGTGGGTGGTTTTGTTGGTAATTTGGCTTCCCATCCTTACTTCACAAGATCCAAAGGTTGTGTTCCTATGGCCTCCGAAAGTCATCTACCAATTATCAATCCAGAGGATAGCCTGGTATCGGTTGTTCTACAACCAGAATCAGCGGCTGAAGAAAATAGGAGGCTGCGTGTCCGCATGCTAGAGATGTGGGATGCTTAGTCTAACAGCAAAGCACCACACAGTAGAATCCCCGAATTTTTTGAACTGCTTCCCAGATGGGTGGAACCACCAACATCCCTATCCCCGTGACCAATCCATTCATCCCATTTGGGTACCCCTACTATATCAGCCAACTTTACCGGTTTGCCTTATGAGGTCCGACCCCAGGTACTATTTTCAGGGGTACCCTAAACTCTTACCCTCAACACCCATAATATGAATCTGTCACGCCCCGAACCCGAGGGACATGACCAGCGCTCAACCGGGTAGCCCCAGTCAAGCGGACCTGGGTGCCTCTCCTACCCCACGTGTTACCCTGCATTTTTCATTACTTACTAGCCAAGAGAAGTAACCATTTACAATCAAAACACATTTTTATTACAAAACATACATATAGTACATGATTCATAGCTTGATTTACACTTTACATAGCCCAACGTGCAAGATACATATTACCCAAGTTCATGACCCATATTTCCTGTCTACGGAGCCTCTAAACATGAAAAAAAAGGGATGATAACGTACTTGCCGGTAACAAGGCTCCGACTATACCTCATATAAATATCAAAATAAGATCCCAAAACAGAAGCGGCATGAGCCACGTCGGGCCCCGAAAGGAAAGGGGCTCACCAATTCAGTTGACGGGAAGGGAGGAAGAGCTACGGTCGGTGGACTGGAGTACCTGCTATAGATCCACCTACAATCATAACACGGATGTAGCACCCCCGGAAAAAGGGACGTCAGTACACTTGAATTGTACTGGTATGTATGAACAAACTTGCTCCAAGTAAACTCAAGCCATATACAAGTAGGTAACAATAATAGAAACAACAATCAAATGCACAAGGAAAGGAACAATCAAGCCAAACAAGTTTTCAATCTCTCCTATTTCCCCCTTCCACAATTCCACGCCAGTTATTTCACAATTTGCTCAAATTTTTATTTCAATAGTGATTTCGATCACTTTCCACGCTTATTACCTCCGCCACCCTTATCACCTCAACCGATACCTTATAACTTTGTGTTGCGGCGCGCAACCCGATCCCACCGTACAGTCACAATTCACCCATCAACACATAACAATCAACAATTCACAAAGATCAACAACACATCTTAAGAAATAACATCAACAATTTGAGTATTTCCATGGCCATCAATACTATTTTCCATCATATCCAACAACTCACATGTGTTTTACATCACAACGAAAGTTGCTCACAATAAGCCATAAATGTGGTTATCACAGTTATTCCAGTTGCATCACTTACGATTTTCTTTCGTCATTTGTTCCTCAATTCTTACTACAAGCACAATCACAATAATTTCATGAATAAGCGATGCAAATATCACATACCAAACATTCGTACACCACACAAGGCGATTCTACAAAGATCAAGGTTAGCCATACATACCTGGAGCCGAATTCCCTTTTAGTATCTACTTCAAACTTTACCAAAAAGACTGTCAACGTCAATCTAGTGCACAAATTAATACATATTTCTTAGAATCAAAGTTTACAATCAGTACCCGAACATATTTAGGTTATCAACCCTCCTTTACACAGTTCTTTACTCCCACCTAATTACTCTTACTATATTTTAGGTTTTAATAGACATGCATGAGTGTTTCGACCCCTATTACCAAGAATCAATGCATAAGAATCTCCCTTTTTATTAAAACTGAAAATCAATGAAAAAGAGTTGGGGACCTTACCTGCAAGAAAGGAGATGAAGACAAGTAGTTGAAATTTTTTTTCCGGGCTTGGATGACTTTGGAAAATCAATTGATGAGGATGAGACTTTCTCTCTCAAGAACCCTCTCTGCCTTCTCTCTAGTTTTATCTGGTAATGTGATTAAAATGAGGGGTTGGGGTATTTTATTAAAAAGGGGGTCGGGTTTAAAATTTAGAAAATTAGAAGCTCGAGTAGGATCTACGGTCGCACTTTGCGATCGCAGAATCAAAATGTGGTCCACAGATTGGACTGCAGAAGTATCCCAAAACACTAATCGTTTCTGCTTGGGAATGCAACGGTAATGCGGTCCGCATTCCAATTTTGTGGTCGCATAATGCACCGCAGAACTGACCTTTACAAATTCTTGAGGTATTTATACGACGGTTATGCGGTCCGCATATGGATTATGCGATCGCATAATGGACCGCATTTTCAACATCAATTTTGACTAACTCTCTGATTAACTCTGCGGCAGAAGTGCGGTCCGCATACCTAATTTGCGACCGCATAATGACAATTTTCTGGAAAATTTTGATTCTTGATTTTTAAGTGCAAAATCAGTAAAAAGGGTCCGAACCGCGACGAGCTTGCGAGCTCTGAAGAATTCTACACATTCCTAACACATATTCGGAACATGGCACTACAAGCTACTAGGTTTTTAGCAGAAAATTTTACGGGGCCTTACAGAACCTCCAATAAAGTAGGAAAAAATAGTGAGAAACCCCAAGCATGAAGAAATAGCTCAGAAGATGAGAAGCCTAGAATAAATCCTGAAAAGCATGCAAAGCCTGAGTGGCCAAAAGAGTATCTCATACTCCGACCTGTATATGTTTCCCCATGTTCACTTGCATGCTAGCTTGAAAACGTCAAAATTTGAAAAGTACGACGGGCATATGGACCCGATCGCTCATCTGAATACTGAACCAGCTGAGGGGTGCTGGTGGAAAAGAAGAATTATTGATGGCTTATTTCTAGGAAAGCCTAAGAGGAATTGCTTCAGAATGGTACATGGACCAAGTCATCTCCCACTAGCATATATAGAATGATTTGGCCCGAGATTTCTTTAGGTAATTTCAATACAATGTTGATATAGCTCTAGACAGAAATTCCTTGACTAATTTCAAGAAGAAAGTCGTGGAATGTTTCCGTGAGTATGCTATCAAGTGGCGTGAGAAAGCAGCCAGGGTGAAACCGTATATGGATGAGGCAGAAATGGTTATTGTTTTCTTACAGGCCCAAGAGGCCGATTATTTCCAGAATATGATGTCTGCCATGGGCAAATCATTTGTAGAGGCCATAAAAATAGGAGAAATGGTAGACAACGGTTTGAAAACTGGTCAGATCATAAGTCAATCTGCTTTGAAAGCCACCTCCCAAGCCATCTAGAACGACTCGAGGGGTTTAGCCAATCGAAAAAAGAGATAGGAAAGAGCCATGATGGCTTTAAGTTCGGGGCACATTACTATCCCCACCAAGATGCAGCATATGCCATGACACCACCTCCCTATGCGGTGATGAATGCCCAACCCTATACATGACCATAACAGCACTATAACCAAAACTGAGCTCCATCTCCCAGAAATAACCATCCTCACCTAGCTCCATATATCCCTTGTCCACCACAAAACAATTACCAGGAGAAATAACTTCACTCCTATTGGTGAACCCTACTCTAGCCTGTTTATGATATTAATCCAGATGGGTCTATTACAACCTGTGCCCCCAAACTGGCAAAATCTTGAATCCGCATCATACCAACCCAGTACCATGTGTGCCTACCATTCGATAGCAGAGGGACATTATACGAGGAATGTTGGACCCTGAAGAGAGTAGTTGAAAGTTTGATAGAACAAAAATGAGTTGTGCTTAGGGACGAGGAAGTCCCTAATGTGACTAACAATCCATTACCGGCTCACAACGATGGACCGGTCATTGGAATGATTTGTTATGATAAAGATTTTAATCCATCCTTGAAAGACATCATTGCCATAGTTGATTCAGAGGCAATACCCAAAACGCCAATGAAACAAACTAGAAATGAAAAGAAAATCACTCTAATTCCTCAAGTTGTAGAAAAAGATGTAGAAACAAAAACTATGGTATCACCTGTTAGGAACACAATTCTCAATGTTCCTAAGGCCCCGAGGAAACAACATCTCATCTTGAACACTCCCAAAAGATTCGAGCAAAGTAAAGCCACGTTAAATATGCCAAAAGGGACTTTATGGCGCGGAGTCTGGTAATTCCACCTAGGCTGACTGGGCCCGTGGTTATCAGTGTGCACCATAGAGGCCTATGAGAGACCCCACTGTAGTCCCCTGGAATTACAACAAGATGGTAGTTATTTACAAGGGGAAGGAGGTCATGGAAGAGGTGAACCAAATGAATCAATCTAGGAAATACCACAACACAGAAGAGTTAAAGAAATTAAAACTGAACAAGGATAAATGGTCCCCACCCAAGAAGCCTGTGAGTGCTAAAAAACCAGAAGAGTTTTTCCAAAAAATGAAAACTTCAGAATACAAATAACTGACCAACTCCAAAAGACTCTTTCCTAGGTCTCGCTTTTATCTATACTGTTGAGCTCGAATGAACATCAGAAGGTACTACTGAAAACATTGAACGAGGCATATGTCCCAATTGAAACTTCAGTTGAACAATTAGAGAGAATGGCTGAATGATTCTTCGAGGTCAACAGGATTTCTATCAGCCGCGATGATTTCCCCTAGAGGGAGCCGCCCACAGCAAAGCCTTCACCTGACTATCAATTTTGAGGGCTATTATGTAAAGAGAGTCATTCTAGATGGTGGTTCCGGGGTCGACAGTTGCCCTCTCTCACACTCCAAAGGATGGAGATTAGAATAGAAAACATCCAACCAAACAATGCCTGTATGCAAGCTTTTGATATTGTCAAGCGAGACACAATCGGGGAAATCAATTTGATTTTAACCATTGGCTCCATGGATTTCGAAGTGAATTTCCAGGTTCTAGACATGGATACCTCATATAATTTTCTCATAGGAAGACCATGGATTCATGTTGCAAGAGTTGTGCCCTGCGCTCTCTACCAAATAGTCAAGTTTGAACATGAAAACCAAGAAATTATTGTCCATGGGGAGGATGAACCGTCCATTTATAGGGACCGTTTAGTCTCGTGTCTGAAACTTAGAGAAGGAAGTGAGCACATTGTATACCAAGCTTTCGAAATTGTGGTCGCCAACCAATTTGATAAAGGGGCCCCATTCCCTCAACCCTGCTTATCTAATGCCTCGGTCATGGTCACCACTGAAATGATTAGACATGGGTACAAGCCCAGAAAGGGGATCGAGGTATCTCTACAAGGAATCACAGATCCCATCACTTTGACCGCCAATGAGAAGTTCTTCGGTGTAGGTTTCCGAGCTACAAAGGCCGACAAAAAATGGGCTGATAAGTGCAAGAAAATGAGTGGGTCCTTCCCCAGCCATTCTGCATCTCCACAAGTAATATTGTTAAAACCAAGTATGTAGAATAAGAAGAAGAAGAATAGTCCTTCACGACCGAAGAGATTGAGGATATTTGTGAAGTCATGAAACAAATGTTGTATGAGTCTCACATGGTCCAGCCGGGGGAAGGCACAAGCACTGCTGAGGTGCTATGCACGGGACTAAATGCCAAGCTTCAGAATTGGAAAGCTACCCCATTCCCTGTCAGGTAGGAATCCTGGTAGTCCAGTCTTACCATATTTTTTACATTACGAGTTATTTCTGGGTGTAACTCAATTTTTTTATTTTATTATCTTTGATTTTGATGTAAACCCTCATATCTTCAATTCAATGAAATGGAACCAATATGTCATCTCCAATGGGTTTTTTTCTTTTTATTTATTTATTTATTTATTTTGATTTTGTTATTTTTCTTATCTTTTTCTTTTTATTTCTAATAATGCAGACTTAAATAACATGATATGCTTGTAGACTTCATGCCTAGATCCTAAAACATTGTATAACTGTGAAATAATGAATCAAGAACTAGAATATGATGAAGATAGGCCTTTTAGGGAATTAAATCGAGAATTGGAACAATTTGAGAATAATCCTAAGCCAAATTTAATTGAAACCGAGCCAGTTAGTTTGAGCAGTCCAGAGGAGGTCCGAAAAACCATGATAAGCATTAATGTCGATGAAAGAACTAGGGATACATTGATCCAACTTTTGTTTGAACTCAAAGATGTGTTTGCATGGTCCTGTGATGATTGGCCAGAGCTGAGCGTTGATTTGGTGGTACATAAATTGCCAACTTATCCCAGCTATCCACCAGTCTAACAAAAGCAAAGAAAGTTCAAAACACACATCAGAGATAAGATTAAAGAAGAAGCCACCAAACAATTGAAAGTTGGTGTGATCCGAGTGGTCCGATACACCACATGGTTGGCTAATGTGGCCTTAGTGCCAAAGAAAGACGGGAAAACCCGAGTGTGTGTTGATTATTTGGATTTGAACAAGGCAAGCCCCAAGGACAACTTTCAATTGCTAAGCATCAACATTCTTGTTGACAACTATGCCAAACATGAGATACTGTCTCTTGATACCCAATTTTTCCCATAATATTTCAAAACTATGCCTGGGCATCAATTAGTATTTTTCATATAACTTTTGCTTTTAAAAAAAAATATTTTTACTAATTTCTCCCAGCATTTATTTTATAAAACAATCATTAAATTGCATCACAAAATAGTTTTAATAATTTTTGTGGCTTAATTTTATCATTTGTATTCGTATTATGTTTCGATTATTGCACAAATAGCCACTTCTATATTTTTAGGATACAATTGCAATTACTTTGCAATTGTAGCCTAAGCATGCATTATTACATTATTTTTAATATGAAGTAATTACTTTAAAATATTTCCATGCATTAAAATCATTTTTTTTTATAATTTATTAATCATCTTTTAAAATTGTTTAGCAATTAATTACGTATTTAACAAGTAGCCCCATTTTATTTAAAACTTAGCCTATTAATTAGCCCAATTTTAACCCTTTAAACCAACCTAGAAACCCCAGGCTTAAATACCTATCTGCCCAACCCAATACTCGGCCAAATCCTGGCTGATCAATGGTCTAGCTTCCCTTTTCCATAATTAAACTAACCTATACCCCAAAACCCAAATCATTCTTACCAACACCCTACCATTACTCATCTCCCTTCTCTCTCGAGTTCTCTCAAATCCCAACAATAATCCCCCTCTCTGTCACTTACATGCCGTCGATCATGGTGGATTATCACCACCCTCAAGCCTCCAATGACTCTCCTACACCAGGTTTCTGCTATCTCTGAGGTCCACAAGGGACCAGGGCCAGTCCACCTATGACTTCAATCCTATCCTGGCATGTCTCAGGCTTTCATGGCTCGATCTCCAGTAAGATATTCCTATTTTTCGGCCAAACCTATGGTTTTTAAGCCGATATTTTCATCTCTGGGTTATTTCCTCAAAACCCTAATTATTTTTCGACCAAACCTTGTTACTTGCTAGTCTTATTGAACTAGCCGACTGCAAGCTAAGGCTAGTTATTGCGCCACACTTGCCTCTGTATTCTGTGTCTGCTCCTTTTAATTGGTATGTTCTGATTCAATTTCAATTTCAAGTCCAAAACCCTATATGTTCTGTTATTGCTTTAGTTTACCAATTTCTAGTCTTATTCCTTCTTATTATCTGGTTGTTAAATATGTAATTAGCCCGCTTAAATCTTAGCATGAATGAGTTCTGTCCTGTTCAACTTATGATTAACATGGCTAAGGAATTACCTATTGCTTCCTCTAACATGCTTCAGTCTAACTGTGCTCCGTGTATGTTAGCAATGTCTGCTTATTTTCCTATCTAGGATCTGGTATTAACCTATTTTACTACGTGATCTAATACCCCTAAGTAATTCTGATTCTATGTTCAATTCTGTCTAATACAACTAGGTTCCTAACTGTCAGTTCTAAAGTCCATGCCTTATGTTTGTATCATTAACTATATATGACTAACTCCTTAACCCTATAAACTCCTAAAAAGCTTATGTGCTTCTGTTGTTATGTGTTTCACTATGTGAGTTGCATATGTATCTCAATCCCAATAACCCCGTGTGCATTCTGTTGTTAAGTGATGCTAAATCTGTAGTTAATCTGCTACTTGTTGATTTTTCAAATGTTCATACTGTCCCTTCGAAACTATTTATTTCCAATCAATTCCTTTTGTCATAAAACTTCCTTACTTAATTGAGTCCTTTTCAATACTGTTTTTCATATCAAAACCTTTTTCAAAACTATGTCAAGCACTCTCACTTTACTCTTAGGATACTAGGTTCTGCCCCTCTGACATGTGTACTGTCTTGAGACCGTTGAGATACCTCTAAACTTTGGCATGTCAGAGCTGACCTTTCCACACTGCACCTAAACCCGTTATTATTTGGAAAAAGTTCTAGGTGTGAGAACTGCCTGGGATCCTTGAGGCCTTGAGGGAACTCTGACACACCTAGACATGATACTATCGATGGAACTTTGGCATTTGAGGATATTGGAGGCTTGGATGTCATTTGGGTCTACTCAGGCTCCCTATAGATTAACTCCTATTTATTTATGTATTTTTATTTAATTCATTGGTCTGTAATAATTATTATAAACTATATTGGGCTGATTAGTGAAAAAGGGTGGGTAGTCATATATATGTTGGGTAAAATGGGTAGACATCATGCTTATAGGGTTGTGTTAATTCAAATGTGTTTTCCATGTTTGCTTTTCCACCGCAATATTAGAAATTATGCCTATAGGGTCTAAATGACTTTAATAATAGAGATCATTTCTATAGGACTAAATTATCCTTATAATTAGATATCATGCCTATAGGGTGTAAAGTAATTGAAGTTTATGTTTTGTTACAACATGTGTTCAAACTCGCAATCTTAGAAGTCATGCCTACAGAACTTAAAATTAGTTTAGTTGAATAAATTAGTTCAATTCATGTTTGTTCATTCTGAACTTGTTTAATTAATTTGTCACCTCTTTAATGAGTTTTTCAAACACCGGCTTAAATTAATGCCGCTAGAAAGCATGTCTATAGGATCTCAAGTTGTTCGTTTAAAAAATTGTTCACTGTTTTACTAATCAATATAGATATCATGCTCATAGGACATCACTGTTATGCGTTTAGGCAAGCCTATAGGGCGATTAAACTCTGTAACTATGAAACTGCTTGTATTCACAAGTTAAAAATTAATAGGCAAGCTAATAGGTCTTTGATGCTTGACCCTAATTCATGCTGTATAATTCCTGCTCACCTAGATATCATGTTCGAAGTTTATCAAGAACCCGAAATAATTGTCTGAGACGTGCATTTATTTGTTCTGCTTGTGGATGTAAAATGTGAGCCATTCCTCGTTCCCTCTCTATGTGCAATCCTATTTGTTTTGGTTGACACATACATTTTTCTCCTTTAAGTAACTTAGGATGGCCTAGAACTGCCCCAAAATAAAGGTCCTAAATACCTCCAGTGCCATGAGGAAGGGATGGGTAGTGCACGCATAGGAGATTTTCAAGGTTGCTAGAACGCTTTAGGCTATGACCACGGGGAGGGAATTGGGTAGTAAGGATATGATGACTGAACGCTAATGTCACGTGTAGCCCCTCATTGAGGAGTGATTACCGGTCATTGTGTGGGGTGATCCTATAGGATAACCAACCTAGGACCCCTATTTCCTAATTCCCAATGTTTAAACTTTACTTTTTATCTATATATGCAACTTGTTCAAATCCCTTCCTTTTTGTCTCCTTATTTGAGTCATATAATGTCAAAACATGCCTTTATTTGCAAGTTTGTATTTAAACTATTTATTTATTTAAAGGACTAATTCATAAGTATAAATTCATCCGGGACCCACCGTTGTGGACCGATAGGGGTGCCTAACACCTTTCCCTCAAGGTTATTTCGAGCCCTTACCCTAAATCTCTGGTAATGGAAACTAATCTAAAAGTTAATCGCTCTAGGTGCCCTAACACACCATAATGCATTAGGTGGCGACTCTTCAAAACCCAAATTCCCAAAAGTAAATGAGTTATTACTCCCACGGAATGTCAGAACCCGAACTTCTCTCCGCAAGGAGGGAAAAAGGGGTGTGACAGCATGTCGACTCTGCTAGGGACATTATTAGGCTCTTACCATAATGAACTTATCTTTGCGAATTAGTCCAAGCATGCTTTATCCAATACCCTTCCCTTTATTTGAATCTAATTGTCTATTTTTAAAGCATTTATGATTCTTTTATTCCTGAAACTGAATTGTCTCTTTGTTTTCTTTCTGTAACTATCTTTCCATTATTTAAATACTGCATTTATTATTTTCTTATGTGCAAACACTTGAAAACATGCTATTTATTGTTGCATATACTCCACATCATATTCCACTCGTGCGTATCAAAATCCTATAGCAACGCTTGATGAGTGGTTATGCTCTTCCTATTTATTAACCTTAAATTCAGAAAGGCTTATTTGTGATAAAACTAGTCGATCGGCGGTGCAATCGACGGTTCCGTGCGTTTTCCCCTCAAGTTGTCCGCTTGAGGGTACCGGTCTGGACACCCATAGTAACCTTACTCTGATCGTAATTGTGCATGTATCATGGTCAAACTGAGATGGATTAATATGTTGTCCACATAATAATCCTTTAAGACAAGCCTTATCCAAAAGTCCATCGAGATTTCCATAATCCCAACGGACACAACCACGTTCTGTGCATTAATTTGGAGAACTAAATGCCAATATGCTAATCATGAATGTATAAATAGTTGAGTCTGGTAGGGGATAAGGGACTAACCCTTTTGTTTTGCAGAAAATAAGGCACGAGGTCCCCAGATTCGGTATGGTTAGCAACATCCCACCATTGCTACTAGATTGGTGGGAGGAACTTTCCTCAAGTGACAAGAAACACGTAAGAAAGTACTTGGGCAATCTACCTTCTCTTCTAGACATTGAGCCAAACAAGAGGTTTATTGAGGCTGCCACTTTATTTTGGGATATTGAAAGGGTTGTGTTTCATTTTGGCGACATAGAAATGACACCACTTCTAGAGGAAATTGGAGGGCTTGTGAGATTGACATGGGATAGCCCAGGGTTATTGGTACCGGAGAATTGTACTGGTAATGGGTTCTTAAAGATAATGGGGTTGAAGAAAAATACTGACTTGAGATGCCTGAAGGAATCTTACATACCCTTTGAGTATCTGTATGAGAGGTACGACCATAGTAAGTCCTTTTGTACTTACCATGACGAGATCTCTCTCACTTCTCTAGGTCATATCCACCACAGAGTGTTCGTGTTCATTGTATGCTTTCTGGGCCTGATAGTGTTCCTAATGAAAAGGGAAAGAATCCACACTAGGTTGGCCATGGTCACCAAGACTTTGATGGAAGGGATTAATAAACAGACATACACCATAGTCCTCATGATCATAACCGACATGTTCAGGGCTCTGGAGCGCTGTCAAAGAGGGGTCCAGCATTTCGAGGGTTGTAACCTGTTGCTACAGTTGTGGTTACTAAAACCTCTTCAAAAGGGCCAATATTGCCAAGAATTTCCACGAAGGGCTTGGAATGACCTTATTGCCTTCCATCACCCTAAGCGGAAGACCTACATTCCTGACAGGTTTGCTCAGCCAGAGACTGCCAAATATTGGGTGGAATTTTTTGACAATCTGACTGAGAGCAAGTATGATGGATGTTTGAATGGTTCCCGACAGACGAATTCATCATTAGGTCCATAGACATTCCATACCTGGTACTGATTGGGTTGAGAGGGATATACACTTGTGTCTGTATCTAAGTTATAAGGCAAGCATGCAGGAAATAGGTTGTACCAAGGTTGCCAATATGAGTTATTTCAGAGAAGACTTTCAAGATGACGGCATCCCTTACAAGTGCCAAGGCCAACATATGTGGCGAAAATCATTGTGGAAAAGAATACCATTGAGCCCGACAGGTATCATGTGGGGTGCGAACCTCTCTACCCGGTGTGGTTAGAAGACAATCTAAAAGTAATGATGATGCTAGGATCCGGTCGGGGGAATAGAATCACAGACGAAGAAGCTGAAGCTCAAGTCAAGTACAACAGGCTACGCAAAGAGTCCATGACTCTGAGAATGAGCACCGGGAAATACATAAGAGGAATGTGAGGTTGATCGAAGAGTGGAAAAAAATGGCAAGAAACTGGAGTATCTGGAGTGAGGAATAGTGGAACTGGAGGGTAAGGTCATAAAGATGATTGAGGATTGCCAGAGAGAAAGGTCATAAAGAGGATTGAGGATTGCCAGAATGATGAAGGAGCTGTAGGAGGACATCTGGCCAGAGCATACTTACTGTTGGGTCTGCGCGAGCTGGGAGACCTGTATGATGGAGTCAGAAAGATTGAATCTAGCGAAGCTCCTTTTGGGACCAAATAGGCTAGATTTACTTGCTTTCCTAAAATGTAATAAGGCCAAGTGCCAGTAGGGACTCATCTTTTTCTATCATCTTAGTGTCGTTTTGGGACTTGTCTATTTTTTATATTATGAAATGAGGCATTTGTTGGCATCAAAGTTCTCCAAATTTACTTGTCTCTAGGCCTACCTCCGGCACAACAAGGCTCCTAAATTAGGATGCAAATTTACATTCCCGCAATGCGTGTTTAAATACTGCAACATTTCAAAATCCTTACTAACTTGTTACCCTTTTTTGTTTCCTTATTTTTGATTATTCCCATCCCCTTATGTTGGTTCACTCATACTAGCATCATCAGCATATCATACTAGATCTAGAAGCCCTCCACCTCCTCCTCCTCCAAGCAATACAAAAAGCAAAATAAAAACAAAAATGGAATACTTAAGTGGTATTCAAAAGGAGAATGTTGAGAATGCAGAAACATCAGACGGTCGAAGTATGCTGGCACCAAATGATCTAGTCTTGAGATTGGAACAAAAGATACTGGAGCTACAAGAAGAGTTAGAGCAGGTTCGCAACTTGGCGAATTTATCACTTACCCTGAATGTCCCTGACATCAATCAGCAAAACACAAAGAACCCAGTACCTCCCCAAAACATACCAAACCAACATCCACAAAACCCTCCTGTACCACATCAATACACAGCCCAACCACAAAATCTCAATCCCTTACCAACACTAACTATACCGTAATACCACCACCAATCAATCCAGTACCCACCAACTGCCACTTACCATACTCCCCAAAATACACCACAACCTATCCCTGACCCTCAAAACTCAACCAACGACCATTACTACACCCAAGTCCTTGGCACTTATCAGAACAACCTCATATATGTAGAGACCATACCTCACTCTACTCAGCCCATTTCCTATGCACCAGAATCCTCAAAGAAGGACTAGCTCATTAAAGACATGGCTGAAGAACTCAAGAAATTGACGAGCCGGGTTCAGGGTGTCGAAGGCGACAAAGGAATAGAAGGGTTAAACTATGAAGACTTATGCATACAGCCGAATGTGGAACTGTCAGAGGGGTAAAAAAACTCCTAAATTCGAGATATTTGATGGCACACGTAATCCTAAGGTCTATCTAAGGACATATTGTGATAAGCTTGTCGGAGTCGGAAAGGATGAGGAGATCTGGATGAAAATCTTCATGAGGAGTCTTACTGGTGATGCTTTGTCCTGGTACATTAGCTAGGATCCCAAAAAATGGTCCAATTAGGTAGGTATGGCATAAGATTTTATGGACCGATTCAGGTTCAACACAGAAAATACACCCGACGTTTTGTATATCCAGAATCTCAAGAAGAAACCTACTGAGACTTTCCGAAAGTATGCTACCTGCTGAAGGTTGAAAGCAGCCAAGGTCTAGCCATCTTTGGGCAAAGAACAGATGAACAAGTTCTTCGTCAGGGCATAGGACCCGCAGTATTACGAAAGGTTGATGGTTATTGAAAACCATAAATTCTCTGATATCATCAAGCTTGGGGAAAGGATTGTGGTAGGCATTAAGAGCAGGATGGTAGCGAATTTTGAGGCATTATAGGCCACAAATAAAGCATTGCAAGCAGATGGCATATTAAAGAATAAAGATGTTGGGGCAGTAATGGTAGCGCAAGGCCCAAAATCTCCATTTACCTATCTAACACCTCTATCCACATATCAAGAACCTCCATCCACATACCAAGCACCACCACCTACATATCAAACATCATCTCCCTGATACTCCCAGCCAACCATTGTCTATCATACCTACAACTCCCAGTCACCTCATTTCCAATCGCCTCCGACTCACCAAAATTATCTAAGACCAAGACCCAATTTCAATCGCAAGCCACTCAGACAACACACCACCATCTCTGAACCCATTGACCAGCTATATGAAAGATTAAGTCATAGGTTACGTCATGTCTATTCCCGCTGTGGCAGTAGAGAATCCATCCCAATGGTTCAATCCTAATAAAACTTATGCATACCATTCCGGTATGAAAGGGCACACCACTAACGAGTGTCGAGCATTGAAAGATAAGATCCAGATGCTGATTAACAACAAGATTATACAGGCAAAGGAGGACACACCCAATGTTCATAGTAACCCTCTTCCTGATCATATACGTGGTGGAATACGTGTGATAGAGACAAATGAAGAATGGGACCCTGAGGGGTCGATTGGGCTTATTTGGGAAGGTGATGACTTCAAACCCTAAGTCACATTTACCCCTATTGTGGTACATACTTAGTCACCAATCGAGGTTGAGGTAGCCACATCAGTTCCATTTGAGGTAGAGGTAGCTCCACCCATGGCCATCCCTATTCCGTTTGAAGTAGAAGTGGTCACACCATTCATAGTGACAGTATCGACCACGCCTCCTTTCCACTCAAAAGTGAAAACTTGGGATTATGTTGCCGAATCTAGATGCAAAGAAAAGGCAAATATGGACTAATCCGATGATGCACAAGGAATGAACAGGACTGGGAGAATCTATACCCCACCTGGGAAGGCCAAGTAAGGATGCTACTACTAAGCAACCTGTCATTGAAACAGGACCAGATGACCTGTAGAGGAAAGTGCAAGCAAAGAAGTAATCTGTCATCGATCATTTAAACAAAACCCCAACTCAAATATCCATCCTATCACTATTACAAAACTCAGAAGCACATAAAATGCTTTGATGAAAGTGTTGAGCGAAGCTTACGTGCCCAATAACATCACCAATGGAGAGATGTCTAATATGGTAGGACAGGTGTTAGAAAGTCACATGATCACTTTCCACGAGGATGAGTTGCCACATGAGGGTGTGAATCACAATAGGGCACTGCACATTACCGTGCGATACGAAGATTGCTTCATTGCCAGGGTCTTGGTTGATGATGGTTCAAGCCTCAATATTTGTTCGCTGGACACACTGAAAAAATTGGACAAAGGTTTTCATGAAATAGGGACAGGAAGCATGAATGTGAAAGCTTTCGATGGGTCTCAAAGGGCCACGATCGGGGAAATCAACCTGTGTTTGCAGATGGGCCCAACTTGGTTTGACATTGAGTTTCATGTGCTCGACATACCAGTCTCATACAATCTTCTGCTAGGCTGACCATGTATCCATGCCGCTGGGGCAGTGGCATCCACGCTATATCAAGCTGTGAAATTTGAATGGAATCGTTAGGAGGTGATAATTCATAGAGATGGGGGTAACCCCATTTATACCAGTTAAACCATCCCGGTTATTGGAAATAGAAGAAGGCTAGGAGGGGAAACCTTTCATCACATTGAACGTGTCAATGCCGTCGAGAAGGATAAATGGTGGAGCAGTGAAATAGAGAGAATACTGGTATGGTCTGGGTATGAACCCAACAAAGGGCTTGGGAAGAATCTTTAGGGTATCAGTAAACCGATACGGCTGAAGGGTCATGGTACTACCTTTGGGCTAGGATATCAATACACATGACAAGAGTATAATGATTGGTCGCCTTCATGGCGTGGACCGTACTACCCTCTTGAGAAACCAGTGCCACGTCTGAATCAAGCTTTCGCCAAGCGGATACAATATGAGGAATTGCAGAAGAGGAAGCATTAGCTGGGTTGAAGAATCTGTTCTTTGAAGATGAAGACATGGACTGTAGTGCAATAATTGAGGAGGAGGAGGATGAAGATCTCACTATTCAGGTTGTGGAGAAGGGAACTGTTCTCAGAAACTGGACCGCAACACCATCCCTGGCATGCCGAGTCCCTAGATAGCTTGGCATATTTTGTTTCTATAGCCATTCTAGGCATTTAAAATTTTCAGTAACTTTGTTTTAAAGATTGTTTTGTTTCAAAATAAATGCTCGATTCATCGAGCCATATTTGTGTGGATGTTGTTTTATTTTTTTTGGTAATTAATTTTATTATTACTACGGAAATGATGTTGTTTAATTCTAATCAAATGCATTTGCTCTTTATTATTCATTATTATTTTCTACACTTTTCTTTCTACAACGTTATTATTACTTTTCCTGATGAACCAGTGATTGTGACATGTAATAAGGCAATGCAACATGAGGATAGTGATTCGAATGAAGAAGACAAGATATCTGAGGAAGTTGTCAGGGAGGTGGAAAATTTTGAGAATAAGCCTAGGTCCAATCTGGATGAAACCGAAGCAGTAAACTTGGGGAATGCCGAGACCATAAAAAAGACTTGCATCAGCATTTACTTATTGCCAATAGAGAAGGAAGAGTATATCCATTTCCTAAAAGAATATGAGGACATTTTTGCATGGTCATACGATGACATGACAAGTTTGAGCACGTCCGTAGTGGCTCACAAATTACCTACCAACGATAAAGCAGAAACTTAGAAAGTTCAAACCAGACATAAGCCTAAAAATCAAGGAGGAAGTTACCAAGTAGATCAAAGCCAAGGTTCTCAGGGTAGTTGAGTACCCAACTTGGTTAGCCAATGTTGTGCCAATTCCAAAGAAATATGGGAAAGTCAAAGTATGTGTTGACTACCGGGATTTAAACTGAGCAAGTCCCAAGTATGATTTTCCATTGTCAAACATACACAT
Organism: Nicotiana glauca; assembly: GCA_026770625.1. Classification (NCBI taxonomy): domain Eukaryota; kingdom Viridiplantae; phylum Streptophyta; class Magnoliopsida; order Solanales; family Solanaceae; genus Nicotiana; species Nicotiana glauca. The sequence goes on from MU758651.1 coordinate 60,635, forward strand.
CTTGATCGATAATTATCCAAGCATGAACTCCAATCTTTTGTAGATTGCTTTGCGAGTTATCACCAGATTTGGATGGACGAAGAGGACACGGAGAAAACAACCTTTATTACACCATAGGGGGTGTACTGTTACAAGATGATGCCATTTGGTTTAAAGAATGCCAGGGATACCCACATGAGAGCCGTGACAACCATCTTCCATGATATGATACACAAGGAGATAGTGGTATATGTGGATGATGTCATCATCAAATCCAAGAGGTCCGCAAACCACATAGCAGACTTGAGAAAGTTCTTCGACAGACTAAGGAGGTACAACTTGAAATTGAACACCGCCAAATTTGCATCCCGTAGAAAAGTTGTAGGGATTCATTGTCATCCGTCGAGGGATCGAGCTAGATCCATCTAAATTCAAGGCTATTTAGGAGCTACCGCTGCCTAGGAGCAAAAAGGATATAATGAGCTTTGAAGGGCATCTCAATTATATCAGTCACTTTATAGAAAAGTCCACAATCATATGTGAACCCATCTTGAAGATGCTAAGGAAATATGCCGAGACAAGATGGACTGAGGACTGTTAGAAAGCTTTTGACAAAATCAAGAAATACCTGTCCACACCACCGGTCTTGGTCCCACCTGAGCAAGGACGACCTTTGCTACTTTATCTATCTGTATTGGATGGAGCCTTTAGATGCATTCTGGAACAACATGATGAGACAGGGAGAAAAGAGTAAGCCATATACTACTTGATTAAGAAGTTCACACCTTACGAAGTATGGTAATCTCTGCTGGAACGCACCTGTTGTGACTTGATATGGATGACTTAGAAGCTAAGGCATTACTTCTGTACCTATACCATAAACCTCATATCCAGGATGGATCCTTTGAAGTATATATTTCAAAGGACAAGCATTGGCAAACCATCTTGCTGAAAATCCAGTGGGAGGAGAATACGAACCCTTGAAAATGTATTTTCCTGATGAACAAGTGTTGTTCATAGGAGAAGACATTACTAAAGCATACGATGCTTGGAGGATGTTCTTTGACGGAGCTTCAAATTTCAAAGGAGTGGTCATTGGAGCAGATTTGATATCAGAAACAGGTCAACATTATCTGGTATCAGCTAAACTCAAATTTCCCTATACTAACAACATGGCGGAGTATAAAGCCTTCATATTAGGACTCAACATGGCAATTGACATGAACATTCAGGAGCTGCTAGTAATTGGTGATTCAGATTTACTTGTGCACCAGGTACAAGGATAGTGGGCCACCAAAAATTCCAAGATATTACCAAATCTTCACCATGTGCAGAATTGAGAAAGAGGTTTACCAAGATAGAGTTTCAGCATGTACCCAGAATTCAGAATGAGTTTGCCGATATATTGGCCACCTTATAATCTATGATACAACATCCGGATAAGAATTTCATCGATCCCATCCCAGTGAGGATTCATAACCAACTGGCATATTGTGCTCATATTGAAGAAGAAACAGATGGAAAACCTTGGTTCCATGACATCAAGGAGTATTTGGTGAAAGGAGAATATCTAGAGCATGCAAACCACACTCAGATATGCACACTCCGGAGATTGTCCAGTTAGTACTTCCACAATGGAGGAAATTTGTACAGGAGGACTCCTGATTTGGGATTGCTAAGATGTGTCGATGCAAAAGAGGCTTCTAAACTACTTGAGGAAATACATGTTGGGACCTGCGGCCAGCATATGAATGGTTTTGTCATGTCCAAGAAGATACTCAAGGCCGGTTAATTTTGGATGACATGGAGACCGACTGCATCCAGTATGTCCGTAAATGCTACCAATGTCAAGTGCATGCTGATATGATAAAGGTGCCGCCAAATGAGCTCAATGCAACAAGCTCGCATTGGCCATTCTCCGCCTGGGGAATGGAGCTCATTGGTCCGATTGAGCCCACTGCTTTAAACGGACACATGTTTATTCTGGTAGCCATCGATTACTTCACAAAATAGGTAGAAGCTGCATCTTACAAAGCTATAACCAAGAAAGTCGTTGCAGATTTTGTCAAAGACCATATTGTTTGCCAATTCGGAGTTCCTGAGTCTATCATTACTGATAATGCCGCCAATCTCAACATTGATCTGATTAAAGCCATGTATGAAACTTTCAAAATCAAGCACAAGAATTCCACAGCCTATAGACCTCAAATGAATGGTGTCGTAGAAGCCTCCAACAAAAATATCAAGAAGATACTAAGGATGATGGTAGAAAACCACAAGAAATGACACAAAAATCTACCTTTTGCTCTATTGGGATACCGCACTACAGTCCGCACATCAACCGGGGCAACTCCCTACATGCTGATTTATGGTACCGAGGTTGTCATCCCAGCCGAGGTAGAGATTCCTTCTCTAAGAGTCATACAGGAATCTGAACTCAGCGATGCAGAATGGGTAATGAGCCACTATGAACAATTGGCCCTTATCGATGGAAAGAGGATAAACGCGGTCTGCCATGACTAACTTTATCAGAATAGAATGTCCAGAGCTTTTAATAAAAGGGTCAAACCAAGGTAATTCGCACTAGGTCAGTTGGTGCTGAAAAAGATCTTCCCACATCAAGATGAAGCCAAATGGAAATTCTCTCCCAACTGGCAAGGTCCTTACATGGTTTACAGGTTGCTGACGGGAGAAGCACTCATACTTGCAGAAATGGACGGAGAAATTTGACAAAAACCAATCAATTTAGACGCAGTCGAAAGATACTATGCTTAGATTTTGTACATTTACTCATCTGATGCAATTGAACTACGCTTGACCTGATTCCCGTTTAAGAGGGGATACGTAGGCAGGCTTATGGGTTCGGTCATATCATAATAAAATTTTCATTTCCCCCCAAGATCAGAAACTGGGGCAGAATTTTGACCCTCAAAATTCTGGAGCAAGTCCGGCCAACGCCAACATATGTGAGACAGTTAGGAATCGGTTAAGAAATTGGGTTATAATTTTGAGAAGGATTCTCAAAATTTTGAAGAAGGTTCAACATTCCTCGTTACTCGCAAGCGGCCAAAGGATCATCTACTAAACTGGGGAAGAATTTTGAGGAGGACCCTCAAAAGTCTTACATAAGAAAGTTGCAGTGTCTCCGAAATGTGTTGCAGTCACTGGTTCATCTAAAAATACTTAATATTTCAACATTTTTCTATATAACTCTATTTTTTATTAGTAATTGCATATTTTTGAAAATTCTATTTCTGTAACAGTCAAGATACCCAGAAAACTCAAAAGGCCTCCAGAACGGAGCAAAGCAAGGCTAGCGAATAGAAGCACGAACCAACCTCCCCCTCACAAAACTTACAATTTTTCTTTGAAAGTAGGTACAACATAATGATGAAATCTGCAAATATATGCACTTAGCAATATTACTATCAATCAGGCTATCAGACACCAAATATATCTCCAGCTAAGACACATGCCACTCTTATTCGCTTCTTGCTCTTTGCATAAGACTAAGCCGTGTCCCGCATTCTACATGAGGCTAATCCCTGCCTCCATCGACACATGAGGCTAATCCCTGCCTCCCATATCTGCATGAGGCTAATCCTTGCCTCCCCTATATGCATGAGGCTAATCCCTGCCTCCATCATTGCATGAGGCTAATCCTTGCTTCCCCTATATGCATGAGACTAATCCCTGCCTCCCTTATCTGCATGAGGATAATTCTTGCCTCCGCATTTGCATGAGGCTAATCCCTGCCTCCCGTATCTGCATGTGGCTAATCCTTGCCTCCGCATTTGCATGAGGCTAATCCTTTCCTCCATATTTTCATAAGGCTAATCATTACCTCCCATAGCTGCATAAGGCTAATGCTTGCCTCCCTATCTGCATAGGACTAAGCACTGTCCCTCTTTGAACATATATTTCTCTATTTCTAGTACTATCTATTTTCTTTTCAATCGGGCCAAGCTCTGCTCTTCACAAGACTAAGCACTATCTTGTTAAAATCATGTTATTGCATATCATGGGCTGAAATATCGCCAATCTATCCAAAGTTTTCATAGTCTAAAGGCATCATCTTCATAGCCAGAAGACACAATGCCATGGCCTGAGGATCCCTCAAATTTGTGTATCATTATTCAAAGGCATCATGGTTCGGAGGCACCATCTGCATGTCCCAAGAACACCATTTCATGGCTTGTGAATCCCTCCCTAAACGATTCGTGGCCCAGGACATCATGGTCCGAGGACGTCATCCTTAACCGTGCAAAGACAAGTTTCATGGTCCAAAGGGAATCTGCATCATGTTTAAATTTTCACACTAATACATGTCGGCAGCATCTTTTCATCTACAGGTGATCAGCAAGCAACCGCTATCCTAGAAGGAGAGACCTCGCTTTAGTTCCTTCAACTGTCTCAAACCTTAACCGCTCACCATAGTCGCTTTTGCATCCCATGTTCATTCTTGCAATGACTTCATCGGTATATTCCACTAATAAATCCAGAACTACACGTGGCCTGATTCCTATAAGACCAAGGATATGTAGGCAACTTAAAGACCGGAGTCCGGCCTCTACCTTTCAAAACATCCCATCCGATCAAAATTGGCCATCATTTCTTTACCTGAAAACTCTTTCATCCTTCCCGGTAAAGAGGGGCAGCTGTTGATACCCAATTTTTTCCATAATATTTTAAAACTATGCCTGGACATCAATTAGTATTTTTTAGACAGTTTTTGCATTTAAAAAAAATATTTGTACTAATTTCTCCCAGCATTTATTTTATTAAACAATCATTAAATTGCATCACAAAATAATTTTAATAATTTTTGTGGCTTAATTTTATCATTTGCATTCGTATTACATTTTGATTATTACACAAATAGCCACATCTATATTTTTAGGATACAATTGCAATTACTTTACAATTGTAGCCTATGCATGCATTAATACATTATTTTACCAAAAAGTAGCCTTTTATAGATTTGTTAAAAATTATTAAGTAATTACTTTAAAATATTTCCATGCATTAAAATCATTTTTTATAATTTATTAACCATTTTTAAAAATTATTTAGCAATTAATTACGTATTTAACAAGTAGCCCCTTTTTATCTAAAACTTAGCCTATTAATTGGCTAAATTTTAACCCTTTAAACCAACCTAGAAACCCCAGGCTCAAATACCCATCTGCCCAACCCAATACCCAGTTAAATCCTGGCCGTTGATCATTTTGATCAATGGTTCAGGTTTCCCCTTTCCATAATTAAACTAACCTATACTCCAAAACCCTAATCATTCTTACCACCACCCCGACATCACTCATCTCCCTTCTCTCTCGAGTTCTCTCAAATCCCAACCCTAATCCCCCTCGCCGTCACTTACCTGCTGTTGATCATGGTAGATTATCACCACCCTCAAGCCTCTAATGGCTCTCCTATTCCGGGTTTCTGTTATCTCTGAGGTCCTCAAGGGACCGGGGCCAGTCCACTTATGACTTCAATCCTGTCCTGGCTTGTCTCTGGCCTTCATGGCTCGATCTCTAGTAAGATCTTCCTATTTTCGGCTAAACATATGGTTTCTAAGCCGATATTTTCATCTCTGGGTTATTTCCTTGAAACCCTAATTTTGTCTCTTAAACTTCTCAGATCTGTATAAATTTGAGACAAGCCAAACCTATTTCATGTGTTTTCCTATGAAAACTTCTAATTTTCAAACGATGTTGTATTTTCCTAAAACTAGCATTTTTTGAAAACCTTTGTTCTTCAAATGTTTTCTAATTTTTAGGTGTTTTAATCATATTCTTATGTGTTTTCGACTATTTTTGTTAAGCTTTTCCTAACCCTAAATAGTTATTCTAGAATCCCCAATTTTTGGTACCCTGTTTGGATTCTGAGTTCATCCTTTATTATTTGATACATGATCTTGCTATGCGTTTAACTCTCATGATTATTGCCTCATTTAATTACAGTATTTTGTAATTTTTACCCTAGTATGCCTTTATTAGGGTTTCAGGTTCGATCCTTTCTGTTTATACTTGGTTTACTTACTTATTCATGGAAATCCTATATTATTTTCCTTAAAACCAGTATTATTTTGAATCTCAGATTCACTGATTTGCTGGGGTGATACTTATATTCTAATTTTTCCTAATTATTTCCATATTTATAATTTTTAATTATCTCCTGCCTCATTTGTAACTAACTGTGTTATTCACTGATTTTACTACTTATTTCCTAAAATGAACCTTTATGTATCTACCCCTAATTGCCTACTCTGTACCTAAGTTATTTGATTTCTTTCCTTATTTGTTTCTTGTTCTTTATCATTGGTGAATTACTCCCTTAATTAAGGGAAGGTCTTACTGATTTTTATGCTTGATTGATTTTATGACTCTCCATTCACTGAACAATTTATTTCTTACCTTATTTGTCTAGCTCTCAATTGCTATATATATACCTTCTTCTATTCTCACTAAGACACGAGTTAAGCAATTCTCCCTTACACTTAAAAGCTTTTTTCTCTTTTTTTTTAGTTGCTACTCTTGCTGAACTAGCTGGCTGCAAGCCAAGGCTAGTTATTGTACCACACTTTCCTTTGTATTTTGTGTCTCCAACTCTTAACTAGTATGTTCTGATTCAATTTCAAGTCCAAAACCCTATGTTTTCTATTATTGCTTTAGTTTATTGATTTCTAGTCTTGTTCCTGCTTATTATCTAGCTGTTCAATATGTAATTAGCCCACTTAAATATTAGCATGAATGAGTTATGTCCTGTTAAACTTATGATTAACATGTCTAAGGAATTACCTATTGCTTCCTCTAACATGCTTTAGCCTAACTGTGCTCCATGTATGTCAGCAGTGTTTGCTTATTTTCCTATCTAGGCTGTGGTATTAACTTATTTTGCTAAGTGATCTAATACCCCTAAGTAATTCTGATTCTATGTTCAATTCCGTCTAATACAACTAGGTTCCTAACTGTCAGTTCAGAAGTCCATGCATTATCTTTGTATCATTAGCTATATGACTACATGCATTATCTTTGTATCATTAGCTATATGACTAACTCCTTAACCCTATAAACTCATACAAAGCTTCTGTGCTTCTGTTGTTATGTGTTTCACTATATGAGTTGCATATGTCTCTCAATCCCAATATCCCTGTGTGCATTCTGTTGTTAAGTGATGTTGAATCTGTAGTTAATCTGCTGCTTGTTGATTTTACAAATGTTCACACTGTCCCTTCAAAACTGTTTACTACCAATCAATTCCTTACTTAATTGATTCCTTTTCAATAATATTTTTCATATCAAAAACTTTTCAAAACTATGTCAAGCACTCTCACTTTACTCATAGAGTACTAGGTTCTACCCTCTGACATGTGTACTGCCTTGAGACCCTTGAGATCTCTCTGAACTCTAGCATGTCAGAGCTGGCCTTTCCACACTGCACCTAAATTCGTTATTGTTTGGGAAATGGTCTAGGTGTGAGCACTGCCTGGGATCCTTGAGGTCTTTAGGGAACTCTGACACACCTAGGCATGATACTGTCTATGGAACTTTGGCATTTTAGGATATTGGAGGCTTGGATGTCATTTGGGTCTACTGCAGGCTACCTATAGATTAACTCCTATTTATTTATGTATTTTTATTTAATCCATTGGTCTGTAATAATTATTGTAAACAACATTGGGGTGATTAGTAAAAAAGGTGTGGGTAGTCATATATATGTTGGTTAAATTGGGTAGGCATCATGCCTATAGAGTTGTGTTAGTTAAAATGTTTGCCATGTTTTCTTTTCCACCGCAATATTAGAAATCATGTCTATAGGGTCTAAATGACTTTAATAATAGATATCATGCCTATAGGATTAAATAATCCTTATAATTAGATATTATGCCTATAGGTTGAAAAGTAATTGAAGTTCATGTTTTTTTACAGCATAAAAACTGTTCACTATTTTACTAATCAATATAGATATCATTCTCATAGGACGTCACTGTTATGCGTTTAGGCAAGCCTATAGGCAGATTAAACCCTATAACTATGAAACTGCTCTTTGTTATTTAAAATTGCTCATATTCACAAGTTTAAAAGCAATAGGCATGCTAATAGGTCTTTGACGCTTGGCCCTAATTCATGCTGTATAATTCATGCTTGCCTAGATATCATGTTCTAAGTTTATCAAGTACCTGAAACAATTGTCTGAGACATGCATTTATTTGTTCTGCTTGTGGAGGTAAAACGTGAGCCATTACTTGTGTCCCTATCTATGTGCAGTCCTATTTATTTTGGTTGAATCTTAGATTTTTCTCCTTTAAGTAACTTAGGATGGTCTAGAACTGCTCCAAAATAGAGGTCCTAAATACCTCCAGGGCCATGAGGAAGGGATGGGTAGTGCACGCATAGGACATTTTCATGGTTGCTAGAATGCTTTAGGCTATTACCAAGGGGAGGGAATTTTGTAGTAAGGATATGATGATTACGCACTAATGTCACGTGTAGCCCCTCATTGAGGAGTGATTACCGGGCGCTGTATGGGGTGATCATGTAGGCTAACCCAGCTAGGACCCCTATTTCCTAATTCCCGATGTTTAAACTTTACTTTTTCTCTATGTATGCAACTTGTTCAAATCCCTTACTTTTTGTCTCCTTATTTGAGTCATACAATGTCAAAACATACCTTTATTTGCAAGTATGGTTTAAACTATTTATTTGCTTAAAGGACTAATTCATAAGTATAAGTTCGGCTGGGACCCACCGTTTTGGACCGAGAGGGGCGCCTAACACATTCCCCTCAAGGTTATTTAGAGTCTTTACCCTAAATCTTTGGTAATGCAAACTAGTCCAAGAGTTAATCGCTCTAGGTGCCCTAACACACCATAATCCATTAGGTGGCGACTCTTTAAAACCCAAATTCCCAAAAGGAAATTAGTTATTACCCCCATGGAATGTCGGAACCCGGACTTCTCTCCTCGAGGAGGGAAAAAAGAGGGCGCAACACAATCTTCCGTGGATTGTTATGCTGGATATCACCAGGTTCTGATGGATGAAAAGACGTAGAAAAGACGGCTTTAGCCACACCATGGGGTGCTTACTGTTACAAGGTCATGCCATTTGTCCTGAAAAATGATGGGGCAACCTACATGAGAGCCATGACTACCATCTTCCATGATATGATACACCAGAAAATTGAGGTTTATGTGGATGATGTGATCATTAAATCCAAAACGCAAGAAGACCATGTGCGGGATTTGAGAAAGTTCTTTGAGCATCTGCGAAGGTATGACTTGAAATTGAATCCAGCTAAATGTGTATTTGGAGTTCCATCTGGGAAACTTTTGGGGTTTATAGTCAGCTCGAGGGGTATCGAGTTAGATCTAAAAAAGAAAAAGTCTATTCAGGATTTTCCACCTCCGCAAACCAAGAAAGAGGTAATGAGTATGTTAGGAAGATTGAATTACATTAGCAGATTCGTTGCTCAGCGTACTACCACGTGCGAGCCCATATTTAAGTTGTTGAAGAAAGATGCGGCAATCAAATGGATAGATAATTGTCAAAAGGCTTTGATAAAATCAAAGAATATCTATCAAATCCGCCACTGTTGGTTCCACTCGAGCCAGGAAGACATTTGCTCTTGTATCTGACAGTCTTGGAAAATTCCTTCTATTGTGTCTTGGGGCAACACAATATGACCGGTAAGAGAGAGCAAGCGATATACTATCTGAGCAATAAGTTCACTAGTTATAAAGCCAAGTACACTTTGTTGGAAAGAACTTGTTGTGCCCAAACATGGGTCATTCTTTTGTCCTACACCAGATATCTCATAACTATAATGGATCCTCTGAAGTACATACTTCAGAAACCATTGTCCATAGGATGGTTAGCGAAATGGAAAATCCTGTTCACTGAGCTCGACATCGTCTATGTCACCCACATGGGGATGAAAGCCCAAGCCTTGGCAGATCATCTAGCTGAGAACCCGATTGATGATGAATACCAACCCCTAATTACTTACTTTCTGGACTAGGAAGTAAACTCGGTTGAAGTAATTCCATAGGACACTAATGATTGGAAAATGTTCTTTGATGGAGCTATTAATGCAAAATGTATTGGGATTGAGCAATTCTAATTTTGCCCACAGGTCAACAATATCTGACCACAGCTCGGCTTTGGTTCTTTTGTAAAAACAACACTGTCGAGTATGAATCTTGCATCATGGGTATGAGCATGGTAGTTGATTTGGATGTAGAGGAATTATTAATTATGGGGGATTCTGACTTGATCATTCGGCAAGCTCAAGGTGAATGGGAAACTCGAGACATCAAGCTTATCCCGTACAGGCAAAATGTGAAAGATCTTAGCAAACAGTTCATGTATAGTGAGTTCAGGTATATTCCTCGATTCCATAATGAGCTAGCTAATGCACTAGCTACTTTGGCCTAAATACTGCCGTATCCGAGCAATGTCCACATTAGCCTACTGGAAATCCAAATTCGAGAAAGCCATGGCTATTGTAATGCAATTGAAATAGAACCAGATGTTCAGCTATGGTATCATGATATCAAAAGATTTTTGAAAATAAAAAAATATCCTTAGCGAAGAGGTCTTGTACAAAAGAGCTCCAGATCTGAATCTTTTGAGGTGTGTAGATACCTGAGAAGCTGAAAAGATCATGAACGAACTGCACTGAAAAGGATTGCTTTAGTTTCATTCGGAAGTGCCATCAGTGCCAGATACACGGTGATCCGATTCATGCACCGCCTCAGAGTTACATCCTATGTTAGCGCCTTGGCCCTTCGTTGCTTGGGGTATGGATGTCATTGGGCCAGTCAAGCCGAAAGCTTCAAATGGGCATAGATTCATCTTAGTTGCCATTGATTATTTTAGAAAATAGGTCGAAGCAATTACTTTCAAAACCGTCACCAAGAAAGCGATGGTGGATTTTGTGTATTCCAACATTATTTTTCATTTTGGTAATCCTAAAACTATCATCACAAACAATGCTATAAATCTGAACAGTCACTTGATGAGGGAGGTATGCGAACAGTTTAAAATTACGCATCGTAACTCTACCCTTTATCGACCCAAAGATAATGGTGTTGTTGAAGCTGCAAACAAGAATATCAAGAAGATCCTCAGGAAAATGATTCAAAGTTGTAGACAATGGTATGAAAAGCTGCATATTGCATTATTGGGATATCGCACAACTGTGCGCACATCAGTTGGGGCCATACCTTACTTATTGGTTTATGGCACTGAAGCTATAATACCTACAGACGTTGAGATACCCTCTCTTTAGATTACTGATGAAGACGAGATAGAGGACGAAATGGGTCAAAACCTATTTGGAACAGTTGACCATGATTGATGAAAAATGAATGGCCGCAGTTTTCCACGAGTAGTTGTACCAACAAAGAATGACCCGTGCCTACAACAAGAAAGTGCGGCACAGGAAATTCAAAGTGAGGCAAATCGTTCTGAGGTGTATTCACCCGCACCATGAAGAAGCTAGAGTAAAATTTGCTCCGAATTAAAAAGTTCCGTATATTATAAGAAGAGTGTTGCCAAAAGGAGCGGTGTAATTGGGATACATTGAAGGAAATGACCCAAGCAGCTGTCAATGCAAATGCTGGCAAAAGGTATTATGTTTGACTTTTTTTACGTAACTTTAATTCTCTCTAATTGGGATGACAAAGGCTTTCATTCCTACTAACCACACACTACTAAAACTTACAAACCTTTGAGCCGGTTCCCTTTTTCATCGATAACACTCTTCGAAACTCAAAAGTTATTGTTAAAAAGAAAAGATGAAGAAAAAAAGATGAAAAAAATTGAAAAGAAAGAAAACAAAAGAAATCAAAAAGAAATGTTGCTTGAACTACGTTCGACTTGATTCCGAAAGGATACGTAGGCAGCCTCTCTTTGGGGTTCAGTCACGCAAAAATAAAAATCCAAATTCCTCCAAAAGTTAAAACTAGGGCAGAAGTTACAATGATTCGCGATAGTTTCGCCCGAAAGGTTCCAAAGTTATAATTCAATCCAAATTCCTTTAACCCTAATCCTTTTCAACCTTTTCGATTGGCAAAGATGTTCAAATTGTAGGACATAGTTACTTGGATCTGATACAAGAAAATGAGAGAAATAAAAGGAGAGAGTCTTATCGGTGAAAAGCCTCACGGGTGACGTAAGGTGATGGTAAGCAAAGAAATTGAAAATGAGAGAGTCTTGTTAGTGAAAACTTGCAAAGAGTACTACAAGGCGACGGTGAGAAGAAAAATGATAGAGATTAATTAGTGAAAACTCGCAAAGGGCGCCACTGATCGAAAAGGGGATCCTCACAGCCATCAGTATTGACAGAGTCCTGGCAAAGTTTCTCAATTTTGAGGCATAAGTTGTGAAGAATTTCTGATAGTTGGACGGTTTACACAGATCGGGCATCCAGTCAAGAGGCATGTCATGTTCATTGAAGTCTGCATGCACTCCAGATAAGTCCTTCTTTCCTTTCCCCGAAAGGGATATCTCTTGTCTAAATTAACTTTCCATTCCATTGTTTGTTTTTCTTTGAATCCCTTTCGGTCTAACTCTGTTCCGAAACTAATACAAAGAAAGGATGGCAAGACTTATTTACAGGGTTATTGCTTGAAACAAGCTAGTATGCAAAAAAGGCATCTAGCCTCGGTAGGGGCATCAAGTCGACTCTGACTGGCCATGGTGATCGATGCTTCTAAATCAAAAACTCTTGAAAGAAGAAAATCAAAGTCAAGTGAACACAAAGGCAAAATAAAGTCGAAAAATTTTAAGTCCTACGTGACTGGCCGCTATGGCAAGGTTTGGATAAGTCAAAGGTTTCTCCCAGGACAGAAATGAAATTGATCTTCAGGAAAAAACCAGCTACAGTTGAAAGTATCATCAAAGAAGCCGGCCGAGATCAAGTGACTGAAATAATCAAGGCCACAAAACAAACCACCGTTTCAAACTGACAAATTATTCTTTGTTTGAAAAACAAGAAACAAGTGCAATCCAAAAGCAACCTTGTAAGAAGCAGGTGCAACAAAAAAAAATTGCACAAGGGCTAGAAACAACTTTGCAGCAACCACTCCAAAAAGGGAAGACTCCTCCAAAATTCTTTCCCGCATTTACTCATTCTCTGAGATAAAATAAAAAGAGAAAAAATGATGATGAAAATTATTGGAAAAAAGAAAGAAAAGGAAGAAAATTTAAAATCATGGTAGTATAGGGTCTCCAATCCCTACCTGCATTTTTCAATATAGGGTCTCCACTCCCTAGTTGATTTTTAGACATAGGGTCTCCACTCCCTAGTAGCTTTTACAACATAGGGTATCTACTCCCTAGTTGACGTTATTTCAGACATAGGTCGCCATTCCCTAGTCTCTTTTCCAACACAGAGTCTCCACTCCCTAGTTAATATTTATTTTAGACATAGGGTCTCCACTCCCTAGTCGTTTTTCCAATATAGGGTCTCCACTCCCTAGTTGATTTATTTTATACATAGGGTCTCCACTCCCTAGTCGCTTTTCCAGCATAGGGTCGTCACTCTCTAGCTGATTTTATTTTAGACATAGGGTCTTCACTCCCTAGTCGCTTTACCAACATAGGGTCTCTACTCCCTAGTTGATATTTATTTTAGACTTAGGGTTTCCACTTCCTAGCCTCTGTTTTCTCAGGGTACACCAATCCGGACTTTTATTGCTTTCAATAATGAAGTAGTATAGAGTCTTTTTACCAATAACTCATGAAAGTATCTTAGTAAAAACTTGGGCAAAAAAAAATTGTTAGTTTGTTCACCTTTTTTAGTGTTTGAGTAGGTTTTTACCTCAAGGCACAGGGTTCGAGATGACCAAAAGAAGAAGTCCCAATCCTGAATAAGCATGAATCTAAAATGCTGAAGCAGATGAAAAGATGTGGACTACTCAAGGCATGACTGAAGTCACAAGCATTATATGTCTCGTTTTAATCAGAAAAAGTCGTAGAAGAATAAACTAACACCTGCAGCTAGCAAGAATCAAGATTCAGGTTAGAGTCTGCGTGAAGAACTATCCAAGACTCAAGATCAAACTTAAGAAGTTTATAAATAGAAATCTTATAACTCATAGCTGATAGGGTTGTTTAGTTTCTTTTCATTTTTTTATTTTGGTGTAATAAGGAGCTCAGCAAGCAGTAACAGCAGTGAAATCATAGCTTTTTCGATAGTCCCAGCTACCAAAATCCAGAACTACACCGACCTGATTCCTTTATAGCCAAGGATATGTAGGCAGCCTCGGAAGCAAGGTTCGGTAAAACTTTTTCAAAATGCTTCCCATGGAGTATCAAATTGGCAAAAATTGCTCATATTTGCTCACTTTATCTTTGCCCCAAAACTCTTCATGTTTCCGAGCAAAAAGGGGCAGCTGTGAGCACGTAATTTTTTTCCCACTTGAAATTACTCCTCAAAGTCCAAAAATTGTCTTCTAATTAGATTTGAGTTTTATAGAATTTATATGGATTTTTCTCTATTTTTGTGTGTTCATTTTTATGGCATTTAGTTGCATTTTCATAATTAAAAGCATTTTAAATCATGAAAAAAACAAAAATATTTTTTCTTTAACATTTTTGGATTTTAATTGCATACTTAATTGCATTTCCTTAAGATATAAAAAATCACAAATAAATAATACTTTCAGTTACCATTATTTTCTGCATTTTAGGTTAATTAATTAATTAAATTCATTAGGCCACATGTTTGGTTAGCAGGTCAAATCTGCAAAAATAGTTTCAAGTAGAATCAAGTTGGCTGGATTTGAAAAATGGAACGAAGAAGAGGAAAATGGGCTCTCAGCCTTCGCTTTGGGCAAGCAACTCCAATGGCCCATTTGCATTCCACATGCACCCCCAAACACATTCCTCAGCTGGTCCAATCTCTATATTAATCCAAACGATCCCATTTTCTATTGCTCAATCCCCATCTTTTATTCCCTTCGATCTGACGGCCCGGAACTGATCAAGACCTCCCTTATAATTATCCTAATCCCTCAAACCCTAAACCTATCTTCCTCACCTCACCTCTCATTTACTCGCCGCCGCACGCCACCCACAAGAAATTGCCTGTGGCGGGACTCCCCAAATAACCCCATCTTTTAACCAGACTGTCCCCATTCGCCCCTCTCATCAAATCCCGTAATCATTTCCCTCAAATCCCTCTATATCTCTCCAATTTTTAGATCTAAAAACCCAGAAAACCTAGTTTTTACCCCTTTTCTGATTTCTTCAATGGATTTGTTCGATTTGGCTTACAACTCACGTTGGTCGATTGTTCTTGACCGGAGCAATCGATTAACATTAGCCTTTGATCATTTCAAAGCCACCAGATTCTAGCGAACTCACCATTGACCGGCAAAAGCTTCATCATCACCGGTGTTTGTCGTTTTGCCTCAATCATCGGCTCATTATTGGTTCAAATCAGTGTACCTCTCTTCTCCTACTCCTTTCTTTCTTTTTCTGTTTTAGATTGTCAGTTAGGTTTAATTTTGATTAGATTGGTTATTGATTGCATGATCATTAGTTTAATCACATGTGTTTAGACTAATTGAATTAATTTTAATTAATTTAGTGATTTACCTAGGTTTA
The DNA here is from genome assembly GCA_026770625.1 of Nicotiana glauca. Classification (NCBI taxonomy): domain Eukaryota; kingdom Viridiplantae; phylum Streptophyta; class Magnoliopsida; order Solanales; family Solanaceae; genus Nicotiana; species Nicotiana glauca. Next base: position 76,234 of record MU758651.1, read on the forward strand.
ATTAGTAGATTATTTTTATTTTGTTTGTTCTCTGATTTTGTCTTAATTGGTTGATTTTTTATGTTTGAATGACAATTAGAAATTAGGGTTGAGAGGATAATGGAAGAAATCCTAAAGGGGGTAATTGAAATAAAAAATTAGAGAATCTGAATAGTTTGCTTAGAAAGCTTCTTGAAAAAGGGTTAAAATGCAATAACATGAAAGAATTAGGTCAAATGTGAGGTAAAAGGGTTAGTTTTCAAAAGATAAAAGGGCTGAAAAAATATCAAGAAATATTTGAATGGACAATTGTCCAATTCAGTTTTAAAAGATGCCTTTTCTCATTGGACTACAAATTTTCTTTCATCATTTTCCTATGTAAGACCTAACATTCCTTCACTCACACAAATTAATTCCTGCATTTTTAGAGATATTCAACTTGACTCATCTTTACTCTCATTTTTCTCACACAAATTCTAGAATTCCATCCTTCTAATTTGAGAAAAAATATCCGAAAACTAAAAAAAATCTCCATTGTCAAGTTGTTGGTTGAATCTGATTTCTGGTTACATTTCTCGAAAAATCAGAGATTTATTTTCTCTCTTCCTGGCTACTTTTGCTGCTGTTAAGTTTTCTGGGTTTGAAACTGAGCTGAGTTGCACTTTCTGCTGCTTGTCAAGGTATTCTCTTTAATTCTGATTATGTCATGCAATTTGTAACACTTAATGTTTAGAAAAATGGTTGCATAAAAGTACATGTTTGTTGTTGTTGCCTTGATGACTGTGAAATTATGTGTTATTCCCTGTTGAATTAGTGATTACCATCATCGATTGGCACCCTTATGTTCCTCAATGTATGAAACGGATTCTGGCACTACCTGTATGTTTAAATCACCTATGTAAGTTATTTGTTGCTCACTGATGATCGTATACTTACTGCTAGTTCTATACTTTGTGCAAAAATGATATTCATGTTTGAAGGAATGTTGATGATGCCTAAATTGGTGAATCTGACCACCAGTTGATCAGATCCACCTCTGAGGGATGTGAAGTTCATAAGATCTTTACAGGAGTTTAAACACGTTGATTCCATTTCTGCTCGTCCCAGTGATCTAATCAACAATATATGTGTTTCGCTCTAAATTTTTTTCTCTTTCGTGTGACATTGTAAACAATGACTGTAATTGAAAAAGATAGTTTATTCAATGTAATTGGTTTAATTTATTCTTGTTATGAGCTTTCCAGTGTTCCAACTGATTATAACTTAGTGTAGTATTTGATTAGTTTTCGAAATGTCACGAGTAATTACATATTTTTTATTTCAAAGCTTCAATTCTTTGGGGTAGAATAAATAACTGAACTCTTAAACTTGACCTTTTTTGTCACTTGAACCCTTAAACATAGAGTTGTTCCTATCAGACCCTTCATCTAAATCACATCTGTGCCAATTAGATACTTTGTAGACCATCTGAGAAAAAAGTTTCATAAAAATTAAATGCGTGTACTACAATTGTCTCTAACACCTTAAAATATTTTACCTTATAGAATTAACCCCCAAAACAAATTGAAACTCATTTACAAAGTGGAAAACCTGACCGCCGGCTCTGGCGACTTAGTGCCCTAAAAAACCCGCTGAAAATTTTTTCCGTTCAACTTCATCTCACTTCTTCTTATTTCGATTTCACCGAAATATCATGCTATTCTCTCTATTCACCGTCTAAGTTGGTGTAGCTTACAAGTGCCGTGTAATGAGAACAAGCATGACAAATGAGAATAGTCAAATCCATTTACACTACACTTTCTTTTTAAAAAAATTAAGAGGCAAAATGATGGGTTCACGGGAAGAAGAAGAGAAATATAATGTAGGGTAAAAGTTAGTTTTAATTGGAATAATATATTAGAATATAATAATAATCAACAATATTTTTCCCGTGTTCACGCGTCCTCGGTAACCACACACTCAATCATGTCACAACAAAGTATCTAATTGACACAAATGTTTGATTTCGAGAAAACCGAATCAATTGGCATTTTTCCCAGGGATGTGTGATGACCCAAAGGGTCATCACCTGTTTCCTCATTCGTTTCGTATTTCCGAGGCTTTGAAAACCTCATTTTTACTTGCCTCGATTTGCGTGCGCTGTCCGGGCGTGTAGCCGGAAAGATTTTATGTTGAAATATGTGAATTTTGTGAAACATTTGAAGAATTTTGATATTAATATGTTTAAGATTGACTTTGGTCAACATTTTGGGTAAAGGAACCCGGACCCGAGATTGGATGGTCCCGGAAGGTTCGCAGAAAAATATGGGACTCGGGCATGTGCCTGGAGTCGAATTCCGAGGTCTAGAGCCCGATGAAAGAATTTTTCTGTTAAATTATTTTTCTAAAATTATTAAGAAAAATGGAAATAAAAATTTATTAAAAGACTGTGGTATCGGACTCGTATTTTGGTTCCGACGCCCGGTACAAGTCTTATATATGTGTTAAGCACTTTCTGTGAAGTTTGGTCGAAATCGGACGTCGTTTGACGTATTTCGGACTATAAGTTCCAAGTTTGAAAGTTTATGAAGTTTAGAAGAAAACCATGAGTTTTGAGGTTTGATTCTATGTATATGATGTTATTTTGGCGATTTGATCGTGCGAGCAAGTCCGTAGGATATTTTTGCGGTTGTGTACATGTTTGGTTTGGAACCCCGAGGGCTCGGAGGAGTTTTGGATAGGAATCGGATTGCATTTTCTCATTTTAAAAAAAAATCTGATATTTTCACTGCTGGTGTCTTTGCATTTGCGAAGAAATGATCGCAAATGCGATAATCGCAAATGCGAAAAAAGGGGGGCCTGGCAGGTATCGCAAATGCGAAGAAAAACTTCGCAAATGCGAAGGTGCAGGGATCACAAATGTGAAGGTCCCGATTTTTGCCCTGGCTTCGCAAATGCGAAGCTTTGTTCGCAATTCCCACATCCGAGGCCCTGCAAATTTTATACTTAGTCGAATTTTTACCACTTTTCACCATTCTTTCAAAACCCAAACATCATAGGCGAATTTTCAAGAGCAAACTTCATCCCAAATCACTTGTAAGGTTATTTTTACTCAATTCTTTCAATCGTTAACATCATTAAACATGCTTTCCACTTGAAATCAAGGTTTTCATGGGTGAAATTGGGGTTTGGGTAGAACCTAGGTTTTCTATAAATTGCGGAGTTGGACCTCGATTTGAGGTCCGATTTCAAAACAAATTACATTTTGAGTTCGTGGGGGCATGGATAACCGGGTTCTGGTCCGAACCTTGGGTTTTGACCACGGGGACCCGGGGGCATTTTTGGAAAAAACTTGGGAAAATTATTTTTATGCATTCAAATTGATTCATATAGTGTTTATTAAAGTAATTGAATAATTTGTGATTAGATTCGAGCGAATTGGAGGTGGAACCGCGAGGTAAAGCGATAGTTGATGATTAAGTGGATTTCAAGGCTTTGAGGTAAGTGTTTGGTTTAACCCTAGCTTGAGGGAATAGAAGTTGAGTCTTGTTGCTAATTGCTATATGATCGAGTACGATGTATAGGCATGGTGACGAGTATCTATACATTAGTATCTAGCATGACCGTGAGTCGTTATAATGTGATTATCATGACTTGGTTGTGAACTCCGTGATTATTGGCGGATTCCTATATGTTGTGAATAACATGTGAACGGTGATATGATTACTTGATTCTCTGGAGTGTTGGCTCAAAATAGTAGAGTGTGTTATAAGATAAGAAAAGTAAGAAAAAGAAAGCACTGTTGCTTATTCCCTTGCCGGGACGTTTGGTTGAACTTGTGGATTCTTTCCCTTGCCGGGATTTTGTCAAATATTTACTTATTTTTATGTCCCTTAATTATGACTGTTGTTTGGGAAGTCAGACTGTTAAATGATATTAAGGATCGGGTTGCACACCGCAACGATGATATATGAGGGTTGGGTTGTGTGCCGCAACAATGATACATGAACAATGATATGGGTCGGGTTGCACGCCGCAACTATGGTATTTGTGGAGCGGGTTACACGCCGCAACAGTTATTGATACTATGTGTTTGTATTGAGTATTGATTCCTTGTTCATTGTGAATTTAGCTGCTTTAGTTCGTTACTCGGGATTACTGTTAATATTATATTTCCCCATAGCATGTTTCCCCCTCCCATGTTGTTAATTGCCTTGTATTCGATTTCTGCTGTATATTTATAACTGCACAAGTTTATGTGGTGTCCAGTCTAGCCTTGTCACTACTTCGCTGGGGTTAGGTTAGACACTTACCAGCACATGGGGTCGATTGTGCTGATGCTACACTTCTGTGCATTTTTGCACAGGTTCAGGTTCTGAGGAGCAGTAGCTGCACTAGTGCGGGAGCAGGCTTTCATTTTACGAGACTGAGGTAACCTTGCAGGCGTCCGCGGGACCAGCGTCTCTTCTTTATGTTCTCTTTTAGACTGTTGCCTCATTATTTTGAGACGGACAACTTATATATATTTCTTTCAGACCATTGTATTTAGTATATTCTTAGTAGTTCGTGAGTACTGTGACACCAAATCTTGGGTAGAGACTATTAATGACTGTTCCGCGTTATGAATTTAATTATAAATCAGACTTCCGCTATGATTCTTGTTAAATTTCATGTTCTGTATTGATATTGTAAACTGTTAAAGTAATTTGTCTAGTAATGAAAAGAGTAAATAAGTTGGCTTGCCTAGCTACCACGAGTAGGCACCATCACGATCCCGATGGTAAAAAATTCGGGTCGTGACATGATGCCTACAACTCGAGATTTTTCTTCATAGAACTTGCCATCAAATGTATATTCATCCATCAATCAGCTGCGTCTTCTTTAGTGAATGAAAGATGGACTCGTTTCATAGGTAGCAAGGATTGGAAGAAGGGGTTCAATGAAGGCTGCTGTTGAGGTTTTTATTCCAACTAGCGAGGAAAAGCCTCTATGAGTGTATAAGGCAGGATTCTAGTGGTTTGGTTCGTGTGGATGCTAACGTAGATTAAGGTCGAGCTAAGTAGAGAGTCTAGTTGCTTCCAATAGCTACCGTCAAGATAGTAAAATAAAAAGTATCCATTTTATTTCATTTTTTAGTTTGCCTTGCTTTAGCGTTCAATGTGAAAAATGAAGTATGAGCCTAGTCCTTTCGAACCCGCTACACCCTGGGATATCCATAAAATAATCTTTCAACCCTATTAGTAAACTATTAGCGAACCAAAGCTCAAGCGAGCCAGTTACACAACCACTTCTTCCTCTATTCGATTTTTCTTCTTCCCAGGCCCGGGTAGCTGTGGCTCTTATTGAAGCATTGTCGGAAGCTTCACTCTGTATAAAGTAAGGACTTAGATTTTACGGGGAAATCCCTGAATGGGGACCTTAGGAGCTTTGTTCAGTACTGATCTTTTCTAGACCGGTCAAATAAGATCTCTGCATAGAAGTTAAGTTTCAAAGTGCTAATAATCTCCAAATATGTTGTTTCGTATTTGATTCGGGCAACTCCCGTCCCATCTTTTTACAAATAAATTGATTCTCTGCTTGCTTTTGGGGATACTAGATGAAGCCTCTGCTTGGCCCTTTATTGGTAGTCCTTTGTAATGCCCGAACCCAGGCTATTACCGATCCTAAATTCTATGGGTAACCCTTCCCATGACTACTTCTTGTCGTAAGATAGTTCGCTTACCCGATTGGCTGGGGCTTAGACAAGACTTAAAAATAATCACTAAAGGCCTGGTGAAGTTCCACCATTCTCTCTATTTTCATCCGCCGTTTCTCTTCTCGCTACCATGTTGATAAAGAAAATTCGTATTTGAGAGAATCGTAAATAGAGGATTTTGTACAGCGTGGTGGCACCATCTATCCATAAGGAAGATGTGTACATCCTTTAACAGTAGACTAGTTCCATAGTATAGTCAGTCATTCATGAATTCCTTCTTGAATCACTACTGGAATATAGCAACTAGAAAGAAAAGCTTGAAGCAAGTGAAAATGCGTCAAGGGTATTTCTTTCTCAATGGCAGTAGGAAAGCCTACTTGAGTAGTGCGTTGGATCTACACTTGGACAACTTCGTCGAGACTTCACATACATAGATTGCCATGTTTATATCCGAACGAAAACACCTTACTGATGTTTTTGTTTCCAGACTAAAATCTTTAACTATAAGAAGAGAATCGATTAAAGCCAGATTACCGCCTATGGTACACTATGAATTTAATACTCAATGAGAAAAGGTGTTAACTAAATAGAAAAATCCCAGTTTCGATCATCTTTGACGCCTCCTCCGTGCCGAGATACACTCGCACCATATTTGATTCTTGGTAATGCCATCTGTCCTTTTGCACCTCATCCGCCGTCTCCAATAAAATAAAAACTTGTCTAAAGACTAGATGCTATAGGGTACGTCTTAAAAGTGCTCCTCCACTACGGCATGCCTTACATCAAGAGGTGGTCGTGGCTTCGCTCCTGCGACCGAACCGAATCTATGTAATCAAATTTCATGCTCGAGCTCTAGGAGAATGGTGATCCCGTGGAAAAAGAAATCGACAAGGAAGATATGAAGTCAACATCAAACTTACTCTTCATTCGTTGTATGGACCTCCACTGGCTCTACCTGAGAACATAATGAAAAAAATTTATATATATATAAGATGATCCGTGATTTCACGACACTTTGAAGAATCATGAAAGATTTGTTCAGGAGGAAAAAATTGTTTAGTTGAAGGGCTGATAGGAATAACTCTATATTTAGGTATCCAAGTGACAAAAAGGGCCAAGTTTAAAGGTCCAGTTATGTATTCTTCCATTCTTTGGGTACATGGGATTTGTGGTTGTAATTTTGGGCCTGATAGGCCAGCAAGCCCAATTTTTCTCTTTCACTGATAAACAGGTCATTTGGACTTCATTATGATATTTTCACCAAGAGCTTGGCCTGCTGAAGTCTGACAGGCCCAAACCCCACGAGGATTTCGATTAGGGGCCCTCATCAAGGCTATAATAATAAAGCATAATAGGTGTGAATTTAACATTGTGGTTCTTCCATGATCTTCTGTTGAAAAGCTTATCAAAATTGTGAATAATTTGGATTTGGAGTTGTCTTAATTTTCTCCCATTATGTACTTTGTCATCGCCAAATAAAACTAAGGTCACAGTAATCATGTATTTATTTTAAGACTTTGCAATTGAGGAACGATGTTTCGACTTTCGAACAAGACGTCTATAATATATAGACCTCCACCAATAACCTTGAACATTAGGAAATTAGATAACTCATTAACATTCATAGAAAGCTTTAGGCACGTTTATAATCTACTATTGTGATTATGTACACGTTCGCATAACATAATTATGATATTAAAAAAATAAATCCAAGTGCGCGTTCGTGCGACTTTTGGCTAAACAATCTTAAGATTAATAAAGCGTGATTAATTGTGTACACGTCTGTGTGACATAATTTTAACACCCCAAATAAAATGGATTTACGCACATGTAATCCGTTTTCAAAGATTAAATCATAAACACCATATATTAAAAGCGGTAAAAAATGTACATAGGCTCTAAAATACGTAGTTAAACAATTTAATTAAGCAATATATGATTAAAAGCGACCGTTCTAAAATTATGAAATTCAAGAGTGCTTAATATCTTTGTCGATGCCCCCTTTTTCCTCGCGGAATCGGGTTCACGACATTCGAAAAGATAACTCTTTTCCCACTTTGGGAATTGGGGTTTTTTGAGAGTTTGGAGAGTTGCCACCTAATGATTATAGTGCATTAGGACACTTTTAGAAGAATTAAAGAAGCAAACAAGAGTTTTGGGTAAGGGCTTGAAATTATCTCGAGGGGAAGGTGTTAGGCACCCCTCAAGATCCACTAGTGTGGTTCCCGGCCATGCTACAATTGTGACTTTAGATGTAAATATAAATAAACAAGTACAAGAAACACAAAAGGTTAAAAGAAGTGCTGAATTTTAAAGGAGCAATTTTTGTAAAAA
>MU758653.1:0-32836 GCA_026770625.1 Nicotiana glauca
TCAAGAGTTCTATTTTTCCTTTCAACTACACCATTTTGTTGTGGAGTCCTAGGGGCAGAGAAATTATGATCTATGTCATTTTCATCACAAAATTCAGGAAACTTAGAGTTTTCAAACTCAGTTCCATGATCAGACATAATGGATGCAAGTTGATTTCCTAATTGTTTCTGTGTTTTTCTAACAAATGCAGAGAACATGTCAAATGCTTCATCTTTAGAGGTTAGAAATAAAAACCAGGTAAATCTGGAATAGTCATCAACCAACACCATTACATATTTCTTTCCACCTCTGCTCATGGTTCTCATTGGACCACATAGATCCATATGAACCAGTTCCAACGTCTTGGACGTACNGCTGATTCAGACTAGCATGACCAAGTCGTTTGTGCCATAGGAGGGGATCATTAACCAATACACTTAAGCATGTGAGTTCATTTTCTGAAAGATTTGACAAATCTACAATATAAATATTGTTAACTCTTTTTCCCTGCAAAACAATTTTGTCAGTGATAAGATTAATCACAAAGCACTTGGTGGAGGTAAAAGCTACAAGGTTACCTCTGTCACACAGTTATGACACACTTATTAGGCTATATTTCAAGCCATCTATCAGGTAGACATTCTCTATGGAATGAGAATCAGTCTTTCCTACCTTAACAACCCCAATGATCTCACCTTTCTTTCCATTACCAAAGGAGACATTATCTCCTTTTAGGTTCTCAAGTGAAAGGAACTGGTCCTTGTCCCCAGTCATGGGTTTTGAGCAGCCACTGTCCATATACCATATTTGGCTCCTCCCTTTCACTTGAACCTCTTATTCATCCTCTGATTCTCTAATGGCCATTAGAGCTTGATCCCCCTCAGCTTCACCTTCAGAGTCCTCATCAGATGTTTCTCCCCAAGCAGCAACCATAGCCTTAGTTGAACCTTTGTTTCTTTTTGGTTGAACCTGTTTCTTCTTTTAGCTCTTTCTTTCTTCCACTCAATTTTCCATTGACGACAATTTTTGATCATGTGATCAGTCTCACCACACTTGTAGCAGCCTTCATTGGTCTGTTTCTCCGGAGCTCTTGCTTTGTTGAAGTTTGTACTTCTTGAAGCACCCTTTCCTCTCATCAGATGCTTCTTGAAATCCCTAGTGATCATGGCTACTTCATCATCTTTCAAATCTGCACCTTCAGTGATTCTGAGAGCTAAACTTCTCTCCTTTTCGGGGGTATCCATCTTCATTGTTTGTCTCCTCATTTCATAGGCAGTTAAGTTCCCAATTAGTTCATCCAGCCTAAGGGTAGCAATATTCTTGGATTCCTGAATGGCAGTGATCTTGCTTTCCCAAGTGACTGGTAGAACTCTTGTCAAAATCTTTTCAACCTTGTCTTCTTCAAGGATGGTCCTTCCAAGAGATTCAAGCTCATTAGTCAGAGTAGTGAATCTAGTATACATCTCCTGGATAGTTTCTCCTTCCTTCATAGTGAAATTCTTATATTGAGAATACAGAAGAGTTCCTCTTAACCTTTTCACTTGAGGTGTTCCTTCATGAGCCACTTGTAGAGTGTCCCATATTTCCTTAGCAGTTGTACAGCTTTGAATCCTGCTGTACTCATCTGGTCCTAGACCACACACTAGCCACTTCTTGGCTTTAGCATTTTTCTCCCATTTCTTCAGATCCTCAGCAGTACAATCAGCCCTTGTTTTTGGCACATCAATTCCTTCTGCATTCTTCTTAGTGGTAGCTAGGGGACCATCAGTAATTATATCCCAAAGCTCATAGTCTTCCCCTATGATATGATCTCTTATTTTGTTCTTCCACCAAGAGTAATACAAACCATTGAAAAGTGAAGGTCTGGAAGTGGATTGCCCTTCCCAGTTCCCAGGTGGTGCACTCATTTTTGATCTTCTCCTAAGGTGTGAGCCTCTACAAGGATAACTTTCTCTGATACCAATTGATGTTTTAGACGTCAATGCCACACATGAGGGGGATGATTTGTGTGGTACCTAATTTTCGCACTAGAAGAACCCGGTTCTTCTAGGTGTTCTAACTTCTACTATTTACGGAATTAAAATACAGAAATAAAGAACACAGAGATTTTTACGTGGAAAACACCTAGCTCAAAAGGTGAAAAAACCATGACCTACTACTCAGTAGGATTTTCCCAACTTCCACTAAACTTCAATGAGCCAAAAATATCATTTACAAAACTCATAGTAAACCTAAGGATTAACTCTAATCCGAGTGTAGCACACAGCCTCAACTGTTGCGACACTCTCAAGTTAACTCTAACTTGAATACTCAATGCACCTAATACAATTGCTTCTAAGAAAGCTGAAAGGTACAATATTAAAACACCTACTACAATTGAACTAGAAATAAAGAAAGACACAATTGAATTGGTTCTTCATACTTAGTTCTTGTAGCTTCAGATTTGCACACTTGTATCACACACAAATTACTGCAAAAATTGCCTAGCTCTTTTTCTCTCAATTTGGTTTAACTTCAGCTTATGTGCAATCACATGTAAAAGAGAACAATCATTTTATTTATAGAGTTAGTAATCAGAGTTTGATACGAACTCGAATTGTGAATCCTTTGTCAATTCGAGTCCAAGAACAACTCTAACTCCTAATCCATATTCTTGATCCGGATGTAATTCTCTTTTCATAAGGAGACTTCAACTCCTTATCCTATATGCAATCTTTTCGATAAGTTCAGAAGATATTCATCAAGATATTGCTGCTTGACCCCAAGGACTTATCTTCTTCACGTGCATCTCATGCGTATGGGCCATAACAACTATGTCTCCTAAGATGAACCTGGTCCTTCATTGAGTTTGTTTGTCACTCTTCAAAACTTCAACTTATCTTGGGTCAACACTCCATCTCTTGGCTAGCTGGAGAGGAGTCTTGGTGGCTTATTTTGTTGTCATTTCTGTTGTTCGGGTTATTTTCAGGGTTGTAATCCGGATATTGTCTTGTGATTCAAACCTTTCTATCCTTTTATTATGCCTAGTTTATTTTTCGTAGTAACTCGTTTAGTGTTTTCTAGGGTTGTTCCAGGGTTGTAACCCTAGTTTAGTTTGCTTGTTTGTTATTCAAACCCTTTCACCATATGTCTAATGCAACTTTCTGTTATTTCTAGTCATTTTTGTTTAGTTTCTCTTTTCTTTTTACAATTCTTTGCCCTGTTGGCTCTAATGACATGACATGCATGCATAATTCTCAGCCGGGGCTCAAAAGTTAGTTTAGTCATGAAGGAATGAAACAATTTTAAAGATGATAGGGACATTTGAGGGAAATAGGTAAATGGATTTTGAGATCACTTCAAGCCCGAATTGGGTGAAACTGGGGCAGATAGAACATAGAGAAACCCTATTGAAATGCATCATACCGCATCAGGTTGAAGCCAAAGCCAAGTTTGCCCAATTGTCAGGGGTCGTTCATGGTAAAAAAAGTGAGAGTACTGTCCAATGGTACTTTGTATTCAACAGATGTAGAAGGAAAATGTGCGGATATGGTTATCAAGTCTGGTACAATCAAGATGTTACAAATGTTTTCCTTGGTTTGTTTAATTATGTTGTTTGTACTTGGCATGTTTTGAAGATTGGAATGACGGAGGCATTTTGTTCTGCTATCTAAACACGTTATCCTTTGTTACCCCTTTTAGCCTTATTTATTTTCTTTCATACCCCTCTTTCAGAATCCGTAGCAAAGATCATAAACACAAGCGTGAAAGATGAGTAAAGGAAAAAATAAAAGAAAAGAATGAAAAAAGAGAAAAGAAAAAGAAGAAAAGAAAAAGAAAAGGGAAGAAAAGGAAATAAAAACAACAAAAACAACAAAAGAACAAAAGAGAAAAGGAAGAAAGAAAAGGAAAAAAGAGAAAGAGGAAGAAAAAGAAAAGAAAAATCACAACAACTAGGTAATTTTTATGACTTGAACTACGTTCGACTTGATTCCGAAAAGATACGTAGGCAGCCTCTCTCTGGGGTTCAGTCACACCAAAATAAAAATCCAAAAGTCCCCAAGAAAGAAACTGGGGCAGAAGTTGTGGTTGTTGTAAGAAATCTGATTCCAAAACTTGTAAGTTTGAACCCATTCAAGTTATTTTGAGCCTTCGTGATACCCTTTCTTTCTAACCATATCCAAAAGCCCACATTACAGTCCATAGAAACACCTTTCAACCAGTTTTCGAGAGATGCCAAGTCGAGCAAGTAGAGGTGATTCATATCAGGGGCAACTTCTGAATGAGGAAAATGAAAATGAGAGAACCTTATTGGTGAAAACCTCCAAAACACCATAATCCGATGGTGAGTTGAGAGAAAGAACAAAATGAGAGAGGCTTGATGGTGAAAACCCTTCGGGCACTACAAGTCGAATAAATATCGTGAATCAGATTAGATAATCGAAGCATTGAAGCCTATTTTCATGGTTTAGGGGTATAACAAGAGTTGGACATTAGACTTGCTTGACAGAATAGGCCACAAGTGCATGTTATGGTCATTAGAGTTGGTATCCATATCTGATAGGTTTCTACTTTGTAGTTTTCTTGTTAGGAATCATCTCTTTCCATTGTCCTTTACTCTGTTCCTTTTGTCTTGTTTACTTCCTGTTGTTGAGTCTGTTTGGTCAGAACAAGTGAGAAATGACTTCAAAATTTGCCACCGGCTTTCCAATTGCAAAAAACGAGATCTGGCTAGCACATCAAAGTGGCATAAGTCAGGAAAGAATAATGTGCGCACTGAGTTGGTAACAATCAACATGCTTTGGGATTCATGTGAAATACAAAGGTTTGGTATATATCAATTCATGAATAATGCAACAGATAGAGGATGTTGGGTGAACAGATCAAAGGTAATCTCCGTGATGAGGTTGATAGAGAAAGTGGTTAACCAATGACGAGCAAGGTCTTCCGAGCGAAAATCAAAGTTATCATGGCAAGTGAAGGAGCAATAGACCTCAAGGCTGAGGCCAGTGGTCTAAGTCAAGAAAGAACAACATACGCACTGAGTGGGTGGCAATTGACGCGCTTTGGGATTCATGTGAAATAAAAAGGTTTGGTAAATGTCAGTTCATAAGCAGTACAATAGATAAAGGGTATTGGGTCTAGACGGAGAAGAGATATTTTCTGTGATAAGGGTGAGAGATAAATTGGTTAGTCAATAAGCAAGCAATGTCTTTCAAGGTGAAATCAAAGTTATAATTGGCAAGTGAAGGAGAAATCGCCGCAAAGTCAAGGCCACAAACCAACCACCATGTTTAAACTCACAAGTTTTCTTTGTCTAAAATAGGGACGGAAGTTATGTTCATATCAAAGTTGGGAAGCTTGAAATTTTCAGGTGTAATGCCCCAATTCTGCTTACGCAAAGGCTATTGAGAAGATCACACATCACTCTTAGGAGAAATACTACCTAGTCTGGGTTTTCAAGTTATATTTTGTTGTAGGAGACACACTTCCTAAATTGATAGTTCATTCATAGGAGACGCACTTCCTAGTTTGAGTCATTAAACTTACACCTGTAGGAGACGCACTTCCTAAATTGATAGTTCATTCATAGGATACAAACTTCCTAGTTTGAGTCATTGAAGTTACACCTGTAGGAGACGCACTTCCTAAATTGATAGTTCATTCATAGGAGACGCACTTCCTAGTTTGAGTCATTGAACTTACACCTGTAGGAGACGCACTTCCTAAATTGATAGTTCATTCATAGGAGACACACTTCCTAAATTGATAGTTCATTCATAGGAGACACACTTCCTAGTTTGAGTCATTGAAGTTTCACCCCTAGGAGATGCATTTCTTAGCTTAAGTTGATTTACACCTGTAGGAGACGCACTTCTTAAATTGATAGTTCTTCATAGGAGACGCACTTCCTAAGTTGATTTACACCTGTAGGAGACGCACTTCCTAAGTTGATTTACACCTGTAGGAGACGCACTTCCTAAATTGATAGTTCATTCATTGGAGACGCACTCCCTAAGTTGATTTACACCCGTAGGAGACGCACTTCCTAAATTGAGAGTTCATTCATAGGAGACGCACTTCCTAGTTTGAGTCATTGAAGTTTCACCCCTAGGAGATGCATTTCCTAGCTTGAGTTGATTTACACATGTAGGAGACTTCCTAAATTGATAGTTCATTCGTAGGAGACGCATTTCTTAGTTTGAGTCATTGAAGTTACACCTGTAGGAGACGCACTTCCTAAATTGAGAGTTCATTCATAGGAGACGCACTTCCTAGTTTGAGTCATTGAAGTTTCACCCCTAGGAGACGCATTTACTAGCTTAAGATGATTTACACCTGTAGGAGACACACTTCCTAAATTGATAGTTCATTCATAGGAGACGCACTTCCTAGCTTGATTCATTGAAGTTACACCTGTAGGAGACGCACTTCCTAAGTTGATTTACACATGTAGGAGATACACTTCCTAAATTGAGAGTTCATTCATAGGAGACGCACTTCCTAGTTTGAGTTATTGAAGTTTCACCCCTAGGAGACGCATTTCCTAGCTTAAGACGATTTACACCTGTAGGAGATGCACTTCCTAAATTGATAGTTCATTTATAGAAGACGCACTTCCTAAGTTGAGTTACACCTGTAGGAGACGCACTTCCTAAATTGATAGTTCATTCATAGGAGACGCACTTCCTAAATTGATAGTTCATTCATAGGAGACGCACTTCCTAGTTTGAGTCATTGAAGTTTAACCCCTAGGAGATGCACTTCCTAGCTTAAGTTGATTTACACCTATAGGAGACGCACTTCCTAAATTGATAGTTCATTCATAGGAGACGCACTTCCTAGTCTGAGTCATTGAGGTTTTCACCCCTAGGAGACGCACTTCTTAGTCTGGTTATATTTTGTTTCAGGAGACGCACTTCCTAAATTGATATTTCATTACTAGGAGACACACTTCCTAGTTTAGTCATTTAAGTTTGGCCATAGGAGACACACTTCCTAAATTTAGAGTTCATTCATAGGCGACGCACTTCCTAATTCTAGTCACTAAAGTCTTCACCCCTAGGAGACGCACTTCCTAGTCTTGGTCATTTAAATTCACCCCTAGGAGACGCACTTCCTAGTTTTGGTTCATTTAGGTTCTATTTTAGTAGATGCATTTGCTAGTCAAAGTTTCTTGGTTTTACTCGTAGGAGACGCATATCCTAGTCTAGTCTTTAGTTTACTCTCAGCATTGCATCAATAGTATAAGTGGTCTACAATTTTACTAACAAATCACAAATCTTCCTAGTGCAAACTGGGGTAGAAAATTTTATTTGTTTGTTTGTTTTGATTGCAGGTACCCACATGGATAGTAAGGGAACACAGAAAGTTTCATGCAATCAGGCGCCCACCTGGAGAACAAGGAAGTCAATCCAAGTTTCAAGGTAAAGCAGCAATGTTCAAAGGAAGACGGATCAAGTTCAGCAATGAGGCGCCCACATGGATAGCAAAGGGAAAGCAATTCAAGTTTCAAAAGAAGATAGCACAAATTTCAAGGGAAATTAGCAAGGTTCAAAGGAAGACAGTTCGAATATTGGCGATCGGGTACCTACCTGGAGATAAGGGAATTCAATTCAGAACGCAATGCAAGTCAGCAACAAAAGAAGCTCGCGGCAAGAGTGCAGAGTCAACAATCCTAGATGATCAACAGAAGTTAGTCACAATTAAAAAAAAAAGAAAAAGAGAAAGGCAAGAAGTCAATCCAAACGCAGAAGTTGATGAAATATGTGGGTTTCTCAAGACATAGCCGAGGTCACAAGCACTGCATACCTGGTCTTGATCCGAAAAGCTGAAGAAAGATGAACTAGCACCTGCAGCTAGCAAGCATCAAGGTTCAAATCTAAAGTCTGCATGAAGAACCACACAAGACTCAAGATCAAACTTCAGAAGACTTATAGATAGGAATCTTGTAACTCATAGTTTACAGGCTTAGTTAGTCTTTTTCATGTTTTATTTTTTGATGTAACATCAAGACCGTGGACAGGAACCTCGGCGGAACGACACCTCGACTGGCTCTTCACCTCGACATACTCTATCATCTTACTCACTTCTGAACTACACCTGGCCTGATTCCTTTACAGCCAAGGATATGTAGGCGGCTCAGATACCAGAGCTCAATCACATTCTCATATCTCTTAGTTTTAGTCTCCCCAAATAGGGGTCGAGTCAAAAAACCTGTCTAGTCATTCTTTGTTCGAAAACGCTTCGCGTTTCCAGTCAAAGAGGGGCAGCTGTAGACACGTAATTTTTTACCTTCCCCGAGATTTCATCCATTTTAGCGTAAAATGTTTAATTTAGGCTTAATATATCCATTTCAACTAATTTTTACTCTTTTAATTTATTTTATTACAAAAAAATGAAAATTACAAAAAACAAAATATAAATAAATAGTATCATTAATATTTTGTAGTTATTTTTAATTTTTGAAAAATATCAAAAATAATTTTGTTTTAACGGTCAATCTTATTTTAATAGTTATTTCATTTAAGTATAATTAATTAATAAATAAGGTAGTATTTTTAGTCTCATTCGCGGAGTAGTGTCAAAACGCAAGGCTAGGCGCAATGCCAGCCGGGAGCGCACGCAGCTGGAATGCACATCTGTGCACATGGGCTGAATACAAGCACATATGCTAGTTGCCCAAAAACATGGGTAGAACTCAAGCACATGGACACAAGTTGTCCAAAAATCAGAGGTAGTGCTTAGCAAAAGTGCTCCCCCATCACTTGTTTCCCATGTTTTGCCATGTGGGGGGCTTATAAACTTATGATTTTAAAGGTAAGCCTGCTGGAGAAAGGAAGGGGGCTTTATAAAGAGAGGAGAGAAAAAAAACGGAACCTGGGAGAGACTGAGTATACACTGGATATACATTCAATATACACAGTATATACAGGGGCAGTGAGGAACGACCCTCTCCAGGCTTCTTCTTCATTAGCCGCAATACACCATATAAGGAGGGGGTTTCTAGAGGGAATAGGGTTCAATAAAGAGAGGAGAGAGAAAAAAACGAAACCTGGGAGAGACTGAGTTTACACTGAATATACATTCAATATACATAGGATATACAGGGGCAACGAGGGACGACCCTCTTGACGGTTCTTCTTCTTCTCCATTCTAAAAACCAGCCCCCCCCCCGTATCGTCTTCTCCAAACGACCCTCTTGACTGTTCTTCTTCTTCTCCATTCTAAAAAAAATAATGCCTGAAAAAGTCTGAGCTAGAGCCGACGAGTTTTCCGTTAGCAGATCCAAGGTTGCCGATGAGGTTCCGATCTACGTCCAATTTTCCGATCTGAGATCCTATTGATTCGAACAGATCTGGTAGCTTAAATATTCAGCAGTAAAGGTTTTTTCTTCATCTAAATATCTCAAATGCAATGTTATATTTGTTTTAGGTGGTTTGTTTAAATTGAATGCTTTGTTTAGCATCTTCGATGCCTTCCTGTTTTGAATCGTTTGTGTCCGTTGCACTTTATTTTGGATGCCTGAATATGATTTTTCCCGATTTGTTTTAGTAAATATGATTCACTAAATAAATTTTTGGTCCACGGTTGTTTAGTTCTAAATTTGAAGATTGGATTGATTGGCTTCTTTGAAGATTAGGCTTAACATCAGCGTTTCAGGCTTAACAAAAGCGGTTAAAAGTTAAAATTTGCATATAGGTTCACAATTGTTTAAAATCAGATATTTAAGCCGAATGTAACAGTTGAGCGACCGTGCTAGAACAACGGAACTCGAGAATGCCTAACACCTTCTCTCGGGTTAGCAGAATTTCTTACCCGGATTTCTGGTTCACGGACTGTAATACAGAGTCAACCCTTTCCTCGATTCGGGATTTAAACTGGTGACTTGGGACACCATAAATCTCCCAAGTGGCAACTCTGAATTTTTTTTAATAATATAATCCCGTTTCGATTGTTCTTTAATTGAAAAAACTTCCCTTTATTATATCTTTACTGGGTGTAGTGAAAAAGGAGGTGTGATAATCATAAAACACTATTAATGGTAAGATAGGCTATAATTGCAATTACATGCAATTTAGCTTTAAACATACCAAATAAATTTGTAAAAAATATAAAAAAAATTATTTTAATTATATATTGGTGTAAATATAAGAATAAAATAAGTTATTCATCAAAAGTGATTATTTTTTGGAATAATTGTTGGATTTTGTGGTATTAAAATAGGTAATAAATTGGCTTAAAAATTATTAAAAATTTGAAAAAGTACCAAGAACCTTGGGCGTGCTCATATATGCATATATATGCTATTTTGGAATTATTTTGGGTATAAAAAATCTAGGAAAAAATTGGGTATCACCAAGTGCTTCGGCTTCACTCCTCCAAAATTATCATTCAAATAGCTCTCCAAATTTATTCTTTTTCATTCTCTGCTCATATGCTACAAATATAAAAGTAATATATAGACAAACGGTCACTTACAAAAAATAAAGGCAGCACATTGAGAACAACAGTAACGCGGTGAAAAAAGAAAAAGAAAGAAAAGTTAAATGGCCATAAGAATAAGTTTCCAAGACATTGTTATACGATTTGGGGGAAGAATATATTTGCAGAAACAAAAGTAGGCATTGTTATCAAAGAAATTATGTATGAAAATTGTGTACAGGTCTTTTTATAATTTCCCACAATATGCAGCTCCTCATGAGAAGGCATTGTTATTCAAAGAAAGAATAGTTTTTTTGCAATTGATCAATACTAGTCATCTGATCGTTGTACTATTTCAATTTCTTGTTTATGTCCATTAGTGTATACTTTAATGGATCTATGTTTCTTCATTAGTTATTTATTCCTTATTACTAAAGTAACATACATTTCTTATGTTAACAAATCAAATATTTGAAGTCCGAAGAAGCTATACATATGGATCCTCGAAGGAAGTGTAGAGCAACTTCAAGTACAAGAGGTTTATATTTTGTTAGAAGTGGTTTAAAGACACTGTACATATGTTATAATTTTTTTTTCTCTTCTTGGAAATTATTAAAAATGATGTCAAATAATTTAGATTGGTTTCTGGTAAATATGAAACTTTAGTTCTTTGTATTGACGAAGATACCAAGTATATGGTTTATTTTAGAATGTTGTTGGATGTGTATGAAAGCATATAAATAATTATTTCTGTATATTTAATTTAAATTTTTGTACTTATATTTAGTGCAATTTTACATTAGCAAAGAAAAATGTGGTCATTGAAGGTCTTTAATGATAGGTCTCTCAAACAGATAAATGGGCATTAACAAAGATAAATTTGTTTCTTAAAAGTAATACAAATAACGAAGGAAATATTGGTCGCTAAAAGCACTTCTAAGGACTGAATTGGTTGTTGTCATTAAAGACATTTAACGATTGGATAACAATTTAACGAAGGGAAAATTTGGTCATTAAAAAGGATGTACAACGACCGGAAATTATATCGTCGCTAAAGGAACATTAACGACCATATTGTAATCTGGTCGTTAACTTTTAACGTTAGGCTTTTAACGACCGGCGACGACCGGATTTTTTCTGGTCATTATTAACTTATAACGACCGGGTTTGGACTTTTAACAACCATATTTCCCTTCGTTAAAGGCCTATTTTCTTGTAGTGGTGGCTATTTGACGGGTAGATGTTACTAAGGTTCGATTGATATGTTTGGGGCTTATGCTATAATCATTGCACAATTTTACCCACTCTCACACCTCTCGGAAGAGAGAGCAATTTTGCTCACTTGACTCTCTCGAGACCAAATGGGTAGGCAAATTAGGACAAGCAACTAGGGTTCAAGTAGGGTGATTACTCTCTCGAGATTTAACCCGGTAATTGGGACTATCATTTCTCATGAGTCAATCCCAATTCCTTGTTGGATCAATTTTGGGGTCATAGACTTCCTTTCTCAAGAGGAGTTAAACCCACTAAGCTTGAATCAGTATTTGCAACCACAAATTCGAAATTAAAACATAAAATCAACCCAAATAGCAAACACCCATAGTCAATCTAACTCTAGATAGCAATACCCATCAATTATCCACACTAGGATTGAGCCACAACCCTAGCTAATGGGTTTAGCTACTCATGTTTGGAGAAGAAAATGAAGAACAAGACATAATAACTAAATACTAAATTAAATTGCAAGAATATGTTATTAATTTAAAGCTAAGATGCCAAAAATGGCTACAAATGTGTTCTCACGAGCGTAGATCAAGTCTGGGGAATAATAGATGACCTAAAAATGGTAAAATGTTCTAATTATACTAGGCTGAAAAAATTGGACAAAATACTCCTGCGGGGTCAGTGCGGGCTGCACTAAACGGACCGCGGCCGCACTGGGCTCCTTGACTTCAACTTTGGCTTCTCTGAACTTGGGCACCGCGGATCGCGTAGAATGGACCGCTGTCGTGGAAGGAGTTGGCACGGTCCGCGCAATAATGACCGCGGACTGCATGTCATTATCTTGGCAAGATGGTAGCTCTCTGAATCTCTTGACCGCAGACCGCACAAAAGAGTAGTGCGGCCGCGGAGCCCAGATCGCGGACCCCAAAAAATGTATCGCGGCCGCATTGCCCTTGAACCCAAATTGCCAACTCTCTGAATCTCCTAGTGCGACCGCACGTCCATTTTGTGTGGTCCGCACTAGGCCTTCTTCTCTTAGGTTTCTTGGTCTTTGATACTTGAGCAGGTTTCACTCCTTTTTGAGCCGATCTTTCACATTTCGTCACTTTGTCGATAAAACCTGCAAAGAAGCACAACCTGTGAGCCTTTTGGGACTATTTTTTACAAACATATGATCAAAGCATAGGCAAGTAGGAGAATAAAACATGCTAAAATCCTAACTTATCAGTCACCACAAGTGTAACAAGTCCTGGGCTGCTGAGTCTGCTGGCCCTGTTGACCTGAATGACCACCACGGAAACTCTAAAGTGGCGGTGCTCTGATAGGAGCTGGCGGTGCACTGAATGGTTATTGATCAGAATAGTGCACGTGAGAACCACGGCCACTAGAGGCACCGTGAGAAACCTAGAGGGCTGACTGGAAAGGCCTAGAAGGCTGACCCCTATTATACGAATCTCTGCCTCCAGACGAGGCACCACTGAATCGGCCTGACTGACGGGATCTCTTGTCTGCTCTATGACCACCCCCCTGTGACAATACCATCTCAATCCTCTAGGCCATATTGGCCGCCTCCTGAAAGGATATCTCACACCTAGCCTCTCTAGCCATCTGGAGACGAATAGGCTGAATGAGTCCATCAATAAACCGTTTCACTCTCTCACTCTCAGTGGGAAGTATAACAATAGCATGGCGGGCCAACTCCATAAACCTGGTCTCGTACTGGGTGACTGTCATGGATCCTTGATGGAGACGCTCGAACTGCCTCCGATAGGCCTTTCGTCGTGTAATAGGGAGAAACTTCTCCAGAAATATATGCGTGAACTGCTCCCAGGTCAAGGCTGGAGATCCTGTTGGTCTATCTAAATAATAATCCCTCCACCAAGTCTTGGCGGATCTAGACAACCGGAATGTAGCGAAATCAACCCCATTGGTCTCAACAATACCCATGTTCCGAAGAACCTCGTGGCAGCTGTCAAAATAGTTCTGAGGATCCTCGGTAGATGCACAGCTGAAGGTAGTAGTGAAAATTTTGGTGAACCTATCCAACCTCCATAAAGCATCGGCAGACATAGCTGCCCCATCACCGTCCTGGACTACCACACCCGGATGAGTTGCTCCTTCTGGTTGAACTGCTAGAGTCTGAATCAGGGGGATCTACCTGCTCTGGAGTACGAGTAGCAGGAGTCTGGGCCCCTCCTCCAGCCTGAGAGATGGCTAGTGCTACAGGAAGCAAACCTGCTCAGGTAACACTCTCCAGGAGACCCACCAGTCGGACCAGAACGTCCTGAAGAACTAGGGTAGCAATAAACCCCTCTAGGACCTGATCTGGGCCCACCAAAACTGCTGGGGCTGGGGCTGGGGCTAGAACCTCCTTGTCAAAGTCAACTTGAAGCTCCGCCACTGGTGCTATTGCTCGGGGCTGAGCTCTACCCCTGCCTCGGCCTCTAGTGCGGCCTCGGCCTCGCCCTCTGCCCCTAGTGGGTGCTGCCTGGGGCTCGGACTGCTGATCAGAAGATGAGGAAGCACGTGTTCTCGCCATCTACGGAAGAACATAGTAGAAATTCAATTAGCATTGAGAAGCCAAACCGCACGACAAGAAAGAACAAATGTGAAACTTTTTCTAACTCTGTAGCCTTTGGGGGATAGATACAGACGTCTCCGTACCGATCCCTCAGACTCTACTAAGCTTGTCCGTGAGTTGTGAGACCTATGCAACCTAGAGCTCTGATACCAACTTATCACGACCCGGATTTCCCACCCTCGGGGGTCGTGATGGAGCCTAATCGTGGTAGCTAGGCAAGCCAAGAAACTTTGCAAACATTAACCTATCTCGTTTTATACATGATTAAATAATTAAATTATTAATGAATAAGCAGTTAAAAAGTCAACGAAAAATAAAATTTAGCGGAAGTCCAAATTAAATATAAAAACTCTAGAAAGCCAATACAAGTCTCTACCTAGCACCTAGTGTCACAATAATACACGGACTGTCTAGGATTACTAAAAATAACAGTTTGAAATAAAGGACATAGTCTGTCTCAATTACAAATTTCACCAGAACATGAAAACTGAAAGAGGAGACGTCGGGCCTACAGACGTCAGCAAGGCTATCTCGGAGTCTCGTGGACTGAAGGTCGGCTCCCTGACTACTGCTGCGCACCGTAAGCTACCCCGACACTTGGATCTGTGCAAAAGAGCACAGAGTGTAGTATCAATATAACCGATCCCATGTGCTGGTAAGTGCCTAGCCTAATTCTGGCGAAGTAGTGACGAGGCTAGATCGTACTACCACATAAACATGTGCAGTTATATATACATATACAGCGGAATCGAAATACAGAAACAAGTGACCAATATGGGAGGGAGAGAATGCTATGGGGGAAATAACAATTTCAAGTAAAGGTCGTCCAGTAACGAAGGAAAACAACACAACTGAGACATTAAATAAGAAACAGAGAACAACAAGTGCACGACATCACCCTTCGTGATTTTACTCTCATCCTCACCAAGCAATGATATAATAAAGTGTGCACGGCATCACCCTTCGTGCTTTTACTCTCTTTCCTCACATATAATAAATAGAATCAACACGGAATGGTACATCGTGCGGCACGGCATCACCCTTCGTGCTTTACTCTCTTTCCTCACAATAAACAAATAATGCACGGCATCACCCTTCGTGCATTACACTATTTTCTCACAATAATCAAACAATGCACGACATCACCCTTCGTGCTTTAACACTCTTCCTCACCCAAACAACAATCACAAACAAGGGGCAAGGGAATAAACAAAATAATAATAGAAATCCCAGCAAGGAAACACGATTAAAAAAATTAAATCACGGCAAGGGTACAATATCCTTAATCTCAACGTCCCGGCAAGGGAAAATAATCAACAACAACAATATCCCGGCAAAGGAATAATTTAAATACTCTTTCTCTTCCTTTCACTTTTATTTCATATCTCACTTTACCACTTGAGTCAATGCTCCAAAGGGTTCAACCATTTCATATACGTTCACCATTGTAATATAACTTGAGCCATTGCTCCTCGTTGTTCATAGGTCACAATTTCCTTTCACGAGCTTTTCACAACAAATAAGAATCATCACCAAGGCATGAGAAATACAACAAAATCAAGATATTCACAATTTAAAGACTCACGGTCATGCTAGACACCAAGGTATAGATACTCGTCACCATGCCTATACATCGTACTCAACAAGAAGCGATTATTAAATAAGACTCAATTCCTAGTCCCTCAAGCTAGGGTTAGACCAAACACTTACCTCAATGCCTTGAATACAACTCAAGACTCGATTATAGCTTTACCCCGCGATTCCACCTCCAATTCGCTCGTATCTAATCCCAAATTACTTAATTACATTACTAAACACTAAATGAATCAACCCCAATGCATGAAAATGAGTTTGTCCAAAGTTTTACCCAAAAGGTCAAAAATTGTCCCCGAGCCCACGTGGTCAAAACCCGAGGTTCGAACCAAAACCCGATCACCCATTCCCCCACGAACTCAAATATATAATTTGTTTTGAAATCGGACTTCAAATTGAGGTCCAAATCTACAATTTTTGAAAAACCTAGGTTCTACCCAAAACACCTAATTTCACCTATGAAAATCATTGATTTTAAGTTGAAAACATGTTAACTGATGTTAATGATTGAAAGAAATGAGTAAAAACTAACTTATAATTGATTTGGAAAAAGACTTGTTCTTGGAAAATCGCCCAAAGAAGTTTGTGTTTTGAAAGAATATTAAAAATTCCTCAAAAATCGACTAAGTATACAAAAATGCAGGTTGCAGATATAGGAATTGCGAATTGCGAAGCCTGACCTGACATGGGATATGCGAAGCTTTGTTCGCATTTGCGAACCGCTTCCTAAACTCACAACCTCACATTTGCGATCCCAGAAGTCGCACTTGCAACCGGCCTTCGCATTTACGAATCCAGTGATCGCGCCTGCCCAGGTCTCCACTTCGCAATTGCGATGCAAGGCTCGCATTTGCGAATTGCGAGCCTGCATATCAGAAATGCAATGGCTATCTTTCAAAGTCCAAAAATGTACTCGTGGCCTATCCAAAACTCACCCGAGCCCTCGAAGCTCCAAATATATACACAACCTCAAAAACATCGTGCAAACTTATTCGTGCGATCAAATCGCCAACACAACATCATAAATAACGAATTAAACCTCAAAATCCAAAAATTCTTTCAAACTTTATAAAACCTCAAATTTTCCAATTTAGGTCCGAACCACGTCAAACGATGTCCATTTTTAACCAAATTTTACAGAAATAACTTAAAACATATATAAGACCTGTACCGGGCGCCGAAACCAAAATACAGGCCCGATACCATCGCTTTCTAATCAGATTTCATTTCAAATTTCCTAAAACATTTCCAGAAAATAATTTTACTCAAAAATTCATTTCTCGGGCTTGGGACCTCAGAACCGGGCATACGCCCAAGTCTTATATTTTCCTCCGGACCCTCCGGGACCGTCAAATCACGGGTCCGGGTCCATTTACCTAAAATGTTGACCAAAGTCACATTTATTCATTTTAACATCAAAAATTTAGTATTTTTCACAGAATTTCACATTTAAGCTTTCCGGCTACGCGCAAGGATTGCACACGCAAATCGAGGCGACTCTAAATGAGGTTTTCAAGGCCTCAAAAGCACAGAATTAGTTATAACAGGTGATGACCCTTTGGGTCGTCATACTGCACTACAAAAGACACATTTGCACCTAGTCTTGTGATAAATGACTGGCTAAAAACTCCAGGCAAATATACAGTGAACAACGGCTACAAATGGAGAATGGGGGAGCAGGAGGATTGGCCTTGGTGGAGATGGGTATGGAGCAGAGGAAATTGACAAAATACGGTTTCATCTGTTAGTTGGTGTTACATAAAAGATTACTCACAAAAGATCGACTATACAGATTGGGAATAAGTCAAGATGATAAATGTGTAATATGTGGTAGTAACATAGAGACCATAGAATATATGTTCTTTGAATGCGAATTCTCCTAGATGTGCCTACAAGGTATACTCAACTGGATAGGAAGTGGAGTACATCAAATGGACATAAACGGGATATGGAGGAGATTAGCAAGGAACATTAAGGGTAGAAGTTGCATGGGTTTTGTCATTACAACTATGGCAACATTGGTCTATCACATTTAGAAAGCAAGGAACCTAGCTTATTGGGAAGCCAAATTACTACGACCTGAATTATTGAACAGATATAACAAGAATGCAAAATGCAGAGAAACATATTACTCATCACGAAGCAGGGCAACAAAGAAAGGGAGTGGCTGAGCAACACACTTAGATTAAATTAGAGAGTTCATAGTTTACATGTTAAAGATATTTGAAACATATGTAAAGTTATATATGACGAATAGAATAAGAAGTTTAGAAGGAAACTAATAGGAAAGATAGAATGTAAGTAGCTGAGAATACTGTACCTGTTCGTGGAGATTAATTAAAAAAAAAAAAACTTTAGGTTCCTTCCATGAAAGATTAAAATTTGAATGAGGAAAATAAAGTAGGGGTTTTGAGAGGTATAAGCTCATATTCATTTCTGAATTAACTTATGGTTATATATATTCTTGCAATTTATTGGAATTCCATTCTTTTGCACTATTTATTTTCAAATGAAGTATTTACTTTTTTCAAAAATTTCTTAGATTGAATTAAGATGTCCTAATCTGTTTCAAATGAATAACTATAATATTGCTTAATATTATAAGTTTTGATGTATTAGACATATGCATTCTAATTTGGTTGTAATCATCTATATATATATATACATGAGGGAGAAGGAGTGCTGACATGGCAGCTCTCATAGGCAAAGAAATGTACTATTTATCTATTTTGTCAAATTTTTGACTTTTTCCTCTCTCAATTCAATATAATATCCATTTTTCAATTCAAAATTAAGGCCGAAAAGG
The DNA here is from genome assembly GCA_026770625.1 of Nicotiana glauca. NCBI lineage: Eukaryota > Viridiplantae > Streptophyta > Magnoliopsida > Solanales > Solanaceae > Nicotiana > Nicotiana glauca. Next base: position 18,588 of record MU758653.1, read on the forward strand.
AAAATCATCATATTGTTAACTGTTACAACCTTCTTTACACCAACGTACAGTTGCAAAACCTTCGCCTCTTCTCGATGAGATGTGTAGAAGTTGAAGAGATACCTACCTAGGTAATGGTAAGGTTCTTCACATTATTTCATTATTATTTTTAAATATTACGTACTACAGAATTTCCTTACAAGTCTTGAGGTTATATTAGGTTGTTATAATTGCTGTTTATGGAAAGCAACAATTATATATGTCATTTTCATGTCTCAGGCTCCTAAAATTTCCTTTGCAATTCGACACTTGCATATCCAGTTCAATCCAATGCAAATGCTATACCTATGAAAGATTCCAAATATTCAATTTAAATCTTGGATGACTTTATTGAAGGGCTGCAAGAGGCAGATTCTGAACAAACAAAATGGAGGCACTTTAAGGTAAACTTTACTCCTAAGAAATATGATGTTTTTCTTATTTATAATTTAATTGTATTCCTCAAATTACCGATAACGAAAAAGTGGTTTATTGTTGATTCAATTCTTCTCATCTCATTCCCTTAATTATACGTTGAAAAAGAAACACGTTTTATATACACATATGTAATGGCACAAAAACAATTAACTACACATTTATTGACAAATTTTTTACAGTGGTTTGCCGTATGAAATGCGTAGTTAATTTGTCACTTCTGATGAAGAGCCATAATAGTAGAATATGGGGGAAAGAAGAATATGGGTAATTGATTTGTGATTTTAGAGATAAAGTTATGGGTTTTGAGTTGCTGGGACTGAAATTGGAGGAAAAAACAACGTTGAGATATACAAAGGAACTAGTAATGACATGATACATTATAATTGATTTTTTTCTTTTTCTTTTTCATTTTGTTTTGTTTCCTTTCCTTTTTAGTTTTTTTTAATTATTTGAAAGAAAATAAAGACTGTCAACCTTGCTTTAAAACAAAATTCTGAAATAGAAGAGCTTAGTTGAAGAAGAAAAACTGAAGGCATCTCATGTTTATCTCCCCAATATTTTGCAGTACTACTATCTTTTCTCTTTTCATTATTTTTATTTTTTGTTTGTTTTATGAAGGAGTAAGATGGGCTCTTAACATATTTGGCTCTTCTGCCAAAATTATTTACACATCTTCGCCAATATGTATATTATAAGTTAATTATGTATATTATATACCTTTGTCAGATATTTTTTTGGGCGTATGGATATTTAATTACTTTCTTGATTTATAAATGGGCTGTTTCAACTTTTATATTGAACCTGGATTTCAATTTCACATATTATCTCTGGCCAAATAAGAAATTAAATTAGATTTTAGAAGAATCCAAAAAGATGGTAATCCCCTTTAAAAAGTTTTCTGGTCAGTAAAAATTGGTCTTTTTCCTAATAATTATGTCATTAATCTTTAATCATCGGTCATATCTTTTGGTGACCGTGCAAAGCGCGGATAATTACACTAATATATACATTATTATATTTATCTATCTATATATAAATATAAAAGAGGGAATGAAAAGGATGATTTGGCACCTTTCTTAGACTAGGATTGCCATTTATCTTTTTTCTCCTTTTTTTTTTGACAATTTTCCCTTTATTCCTCTCATTCATTCTATATATATATATATTTTTTTTAATAATGTCCACTCACTATATGTAATAGCCCACTAAGCAATAAATCAAAAAGTTATTGTAACTGTTGAAAGTTACAAAAAATGGTAACGTTTGAATGTTATTCTTTTGAAACCCTTAATCTTCCATGTAAACACTATATATTCTAAACAGTAAATTTTTATAGAATAAATAGAAATAAGCTTATGAGAAGAAATGTGATAACTTGGAAATAGCAAGCGTAGATTCATGAAGATGTGATGGAGGCATCATTTGTTATGAGATCCTAATTTGTCTTTTCATTTTACATCTTGAGATTTTATCGTTTCATGAACTATATATATTTTCATTCACTTCAATTGAATAACTACTAACTTTATTTTTCAATTTCTTCAAAGGCTTTGAGTAACCTATTATGTCCTCTTTATCTTTTCGGGAAGAACAGGTGCAGTCTTATGGTGAAGAAAGTACATAAAACAAAAAAGAGGAGTGAAATGGTGCAAGTGTTCTAGGTTATATATATATATATATATATATATATATATATATATATATATATATATATATATATATAAAATTAGGATGTTTTTGTGCAAATGTATAAAACTGAGATACTCTACTACGTCTTGGGTAACTATATACAAGAGGAGCAGGAATATTTAAAGGAGCAACTTGATATATTACGCTTACAATGGTTAGCTATCTCTCTGTCAAAGGCTATGATGTGGAAAAGAAGAGTTACATAACGGCAAAAAAAAAAAAAAAAAAAAACTACACTAAAGATATGACCAAAATTCTAATTTTTTTTTTTTTGACATGGTAAATGCATAAATGTACGTATGATATAATCTATATCTATATATCTAAATAATTTTGGGAATGAGAAAGTTGATGTGCCATGCCTCAAATGCCAGCATCTCTATTTATCTTTTTTCTTTATTATGAATGTTAAATTGTAGCTAATTTATTATTTTACTGTTTGGCCTTTCAATTCCTTACTTGACATACAACCAATATCCAATCAATCTCTCTTTCTCTATATATATAGTGGTCATTAGTTTCATCCCAACTACATTATGGTAAGTTTCTAAATTATTCTTTTGTTACTATATATGTTGTTGAAATACCAAATAGTTTCAACAAATTTTCATGTAAGCACACGTATACTAAGACGATGATAATAATGTCATAAATATCTCTATCAAATTTCAAGAGTAGGAGAGCAGGTTTGGCAATCTTTTGTTTGATGGAGTTGATCCAATATTTTAGCTTTTGTTTGATGGAGTTGATTCAGTATATACTTTGCGTTGTATACAACTTTTACTTCAAGGTAAGGTTTGTTGCTTTCTTTTTTGGGCGGTTGTCTATGGATCATAGGTATTGCAATGGTGACACAAATTAGAAAAAGGGACGAAAGTAACTAAAGATATCAAGGAATTGAAAATCAAAAAAAAAAATAGTAAAAGAAAAAAAATAGAGGAAAAAAAATAGGCAAAAAGTTACATGACTGGAATGTAACTCAATAGTAATGATTGTTGTTGTAGTATTCTTACTTCTCATTCATGTTCTTTTAATTTAAATTTTTTAGAAAATCAATTATTACTATTAGAGAAAGGACGAAGACAAATATCTGATACATTCGTGTATTATGTACTATTAAACTAAGAATTATGTATCAAAAGCACATCACCACGCAAAAGTACAAATTTTCTTGAACTTGTTTTTTTTCTTTTACAAAAAAATTCTGACAATGAAAAATGCAATTCACTAAGCTCAAATTCTAATAAGAATTATATATTTGTGACTTGATCAATATATAGAAATATTTCATTTATATTTATCAATAAATAAAAATTATTATTCTATTCGGATTGAATTTATAAATAAGATTATTAAATCCAATAGAATTTTAATAAACCGTGCAAAGTGCGGGCAAATTCTCAGGTTATATATATAAAGCAGGGGATAGGCAAGGTGACGTGGGGCTTGTATGGGTCAGAATCCGATCTCACGGTAATTAACGGAGTTAATCTCGTCTTGAGCTAATCCATAAATAATAAGTGGTATGGCCACTTATTCATAATAGGATTCGACACTTGTCCGATTTAATCTACGAGGGCACGGCCCATTCATTCCCCCATGGGGACGGAGCCTCAGCGTGGCCACGACCACTTATTGCCAACTCACGAAGCACACAGCTATAAATACTAAGAGAGGAAGTCCTAGAATGGGAGGCTTCTTCAAAACCACTATTCTCCAGAAAGAAGAAGAGAGAGGAGAGACAAAGGCACCCATCTTGGGGGAGGGGGGAGGGGGGGATAAAACTCCATTGTAAGGATCTGAACCTCTTCATGAAGAGGCAGACCAAACCAACATCATCAATAAAAGTCGTTAATGCTTCTTCTCCTAATCTCTAGTATTTATTATCATTTCTTTCAATTGGTTTATGGATTATTATGATTTGCCCGTAACTCATGTATATTATTTTGTATTCATAAAGTGTATGATAACTTTTGAGCAAACAATTTGGCGCCGCCTGTGGGGATTTCCTAGCAAAATCGCGTAATTCTTCCCTAGACCAAAAGGAAAGAAACGCCAAAAAAAGAGAGATGAACAACTCTGCTCGAACAAGCCAAAGCGGCATCTCAGACAAGGGGAACTCGAAGATCTCAAATCAAGATCCAAGTTCTATCTCTCTCCGATCTACGGTAGTGCGAACAAGAAGAAGAAGGCCCACCCCCCCATTTAAGGAAGAATCCCCGTGAGGCATCTCCCGCATCCCTGATACGGGATCCGGCCAGAAATCGGTACTAAGATATATCGAACCGAGATCCACCTCAAGACAGCCTACAAGCCCCGATTGGGAAGACAACGCATAAATTGCTCAAGGCCTCAAGTCAAAACCGAGCTTCAGCACTCAATACCCACGACTTGAAAAGTCAGGCTATGTGCCTTCGCCAAAAAGTTCAACTACGGTTGAAGTAGTTGAACAAGACTCAGGCTATGTGCATTCGCCAAAATGTTCAACTATGGTTGAACCAAGATTCAGGCTATGCGCCTTCGCCAAAAAGTTCAACTATGGTTGAACAAAGACTCAGGCTATGCGCATTCGCCAAAAAGTTCAACTATGGTTGAACGAGGACTCAGGCGATGTTCCTTCGCCAAAAAGTTCAATTATGGTTGAACCAGGACTCAGGCTATGTGCCTTCGCCAAAACATTCAGCTACGATTGAACCAAGACTCAGGCTATGCGCCTTCGCCAAAAAGTTCAATTATGGTTGACCCAGGACTCAGGCTATGTGCCTTCGCCAAAACATTCAGCTACGATTGAACCAAGACTCAGGCTATGCGCCTTCGCCAAAAAGTTCAATTATGGTTGACCCAGGACTCAGGCTATGTGCCTTCGCCAAAACATTCAGCTACGATTGAACCAAGACTCAGGCTATGCGCCTTCGCCAAAAAGTTCAATTATGGTTGACCCAGGACTCAGGCTATGTGCCTTCGCCAAAACATTCAGCTACGATTGAACCAAGACTCAGGCTATGCGCCTTCGCCAAAAAGTTCAATTATGGTTGACCCAGGACTCAGGCTATGTGCCTTCGCCAAAACATTCAGCTACGATTGAACCAAGACTCAGGCTATGCGCCTTCGCCAAAAAGTTCAATTATGGTTGACCCAGGACTCAGGCTATGTGCCTTCGCCAAAACATTCAGCTACGATTGAACCAAGACTCAGGCTATGCGCCTTCGCCAAAAAGTTCAATTATGGTTGACCCAGGACTCAGGCTATGTGCCTTCGCCAAAACATTCAGCTACGATTGAACCAAGACTCAGGCTATGCGCCTTCGCCAAAAAGTTCAATTATGGTTGACCCAGGACTCAGGCTATGTGCCTTCGCCAAAACATTCAGCTACGATTGAACCAAGACTCAGGCTATGCGCCTTCGCCAAAAAGTTCAATTATGGTTGACCCAGGACTCAGGCTATGTGCCTTCGCCAAAACATTCAGCTACGATTGAACCAAGACTCAGGCTATGCGCCTTCGCCAAAAAGTTCAATTATGGTTGACCCAGGACTCAGGCTATGTGCCTTCGCCAAAACATTCAGCTACGATTGAACCAAGACTCAGGCTATGCGCCTTCGCCAAAAAGTTCAATTATGGTTGACCCAGGACTCAGGCTATGTGCCTTCGCCAAAACATTCAGCTACGATTGAACCAAGACTCAGGCTATGCGCCTTCGCCAAAAAGTTCAATTATGGTTGACCCAGGACTCAGGCTATGTGCCTTCGCCAAAACATTCAGCTACGATTGAACCAAGACTCAGGCTATGCGCCTTCGCCAAAAAGTTCAATTATGGTTGACCCAGGACTCAGGCTATGTGCCTTCGCCAAAACATTCAGCTACGATTGAACCAAGACTCAGGCTATGCGCCTTCGCCAAAAAGTTCAATTATGGTTGACCCAGGACTCAGGCTATGTGCCTTCGCCAAAACATTCAGCTACGATTGAACCAAGACTCAGGCTATGCGCCTTCGCCAAAAAGTTCAACTACGGTTGAACCAAGACTCAGGCTATACGTCTTCGCCATCAAAATCGACAAAGTTCAACAATAGTTGAACTGGGACTCAGGCTATTCGCCTTTGCCAAAAAGTTCAACTATGGTTGAACCAGGACTCGAGCTATGTGCCTTCGCCAAAACATTCAACTACGATTGAACCAAGACTCAGGCTATGCGCCTTCGCCATCAAAATCGACAAAGTTCAACAACAGTTGAACTGGGACTCAGGCTATGTGCCTTCGCCAAAAAGTTCAACTATGGTTGAACCAGGACTCAGGCTATGTGCCTTTGCCAAAAAATTCAACTATGGTTGAACCAAGACTCAGGCTATACGTCTTCGCCATCAAAATCGACAAAGTTCAACAATAGTTGAACTGGGACTCAGGCTATTCGCCTTCGCCAAAAAGTTCAACTATGGTTGAACCAGGACTCAAGCTATGTGCCTTCGCCAAAAAATTCAACTACGGTTGAACCAAGACTCAGGCTATGCGCCTTCGCCATCAAAATTGATAAAGTTCAACAACAGTTGAACTGGGACTCAGGCTATGTGCCTTTGCCAACAAGTTCAACTACGGTTGAACCAAGACTCTGGCGTCTAATCAGCAGCCTCTCCTCCTCCTCCCCATTTGAGGGCAATTCTGGTTTAGGACGCACAACCCCCGAAGGGCCCTCATCCCGAAGTGCGGCCTATGGCGGGGAAGGAGCCGCCAAAGATTCAACTGACGCCGCCCTCGGTACGCAGCGTGGTACTGGTGCTGCAATAAGCCGGGAAACTACACCCGATCGCCGGAAGGCCAACTAAGGAGCCCTGCCACGACATGCCCTCCCTGTCACAGAAAAGTAAAGTTGGCAAATAAAATCGAATCAAAGCAGAACAAAGGAAGAAGTCAACTTCTTACCTGTAGCAGGCCTGCGGCCATGCCTCTCCCAGAAAGACGCCCACGTGCGTACCCCCTCGGTATGAGGAAGCACGACCTCAACCCACCCGCATATCCCAGCTAACGGAGACGGCGGCAACTTTTCGGCTACGAAATTGACACGAATTAGCACTAACGAATGCGAGACATAAGAAAAGGAAAAATAAAAAAGAATACATCGATAAAGAAACTTACGTGCATGGTTCCAAGCTTCTGGGAACCCAGTGGGACACGCCACTAAATGCTCGGTCCTAATGTAAAAGAAATGCTCAAAAGGACGGGGGTCGACCTCATCGTCTAGTGTCGCGGTCAGGCCCCTCAACCCATGAGGGCACGACCGAATCATGGTGCCACAGACTCTCTGGTGGGCGTAGAGGCTGAGCACGTGCTGCAGTGAGACCACGCTCATGCAAATCAGTGATTCTATTTGTGCCTGCAACCTCAATATCTAAGTTCAGCTGCTTCAATGCCCACCACGCTTTATTTTCAAGTTCCACTGGCAGGTGACATGCCTTTACAAACACCAAATTATATGGTGACATACCAATTGGTGTTTTAAAAGCATTTCTGTAGGCCCAGAGTGCATCATCTAGATTTCTCGCCCAATTAGTTCTTGTGGCGTTCACAGTCTTGGTTAACACACTCTTTATCTCTCTGTTGGATACTTCAACCTGCCTACTAGTTTGTGGGTGATAAGGGGTAGCCACCATGTGGCGTATATCATACTTTGCAAGCAACTTCTCGAAGGCTCTATTATAGAAGTGAGTGCCTCCGTCACTGAAAATCGCTCTTGGTATCCCAAATCGGGTGAATATGTTCTTTTTCAAAAATCCCACCACTACTATTGCATCATTAGTGGGCGACGCAGTAGCTTTTATCCACTTGGACACATAGTCCAAAGCAACAAGTATGTATTTATTGCCAAAGGAGCTGATAAAGGGGTCTATGAAGTCAATTCCCCAGACATCAAACACTTCCACCTCTTGAATCGGGTTCATGGGCATCTCATGGCGATGGGAGATATTCCCAATCTGCTGACATTCATTGCAGCCATTAACCATAGGTGCGCATCTCTAAACACTGTTGGCTAAAAGAATCCGGCCTCAAGCACTTTCGTAGCTGTCCGGACCCATCCAAAATGTCCTCCATATGCTGATGCGTGACAAACCTACAAAACAGAAGATTGTTCTATCTCGGAGACACATCTCCGGATCATATTGTCAACACATATTCTAAACAGATAAGGCTCTTCCCAATAATACATGCGGCTATCACGATAATTTTTTTTTCTTTGGACAGATGAAAGGTCATAAAGAACTATACCGCTGGCCAGGTAATTAGCAAAATCTGCATACCATGGCGCTTCCTCAAGACTAGTAGCGAGAAGCTGCTCGTCTGGAAAAGTTTCCAGAATGTCCTCAACCTCAACCGCATTTTCAGCTCCTTGAAGTCGAGATAGATGATCAGCGACTTGATTCTCTGTGCCCTTATGGTCACGAATTTCAAGGTCGAATTCTTGCAGTAGCAACACCTAATGAATCAGGCGCGGCTTAGACTCCTTCTTCTCAATCAAGTACCTGAGAGCTGCATGGTCAATGTATACAATTACCTTAGAACCAATCAGACATGATCTGAACTTGTCAAAAGAAAGCACCACAGCCAACACCTCCTTTTCATTGACAATGTAGTTCAGCTGGGCTCCACTCAGCGTTCTACTAGAATAGTATATTGGATGCATCAACTTGTCTTTTCGCTGTCCCAGCACTGCCCCCACTGCGTAGTCACTAGCATCACATATGAGTTTGAACGGTTGCTCCCAGTCGGGGGCAACCATGATAAGTGCTGTGACCAGCCTCTTTTTCAGCTCCTCGAATGCTACCCTGCAATCATCAGAAAACAAGTGGGTAATATTTTTCTAACAACTTACAGAGAGGATTGGCAATTTTCGAGAAGTCTTTTATGAATCTCCGATAGAAACCGGCAAGACCGAGGAAGCTTCTGATTGCTTTGACTTAACTTGGAGGGGGTAGCTTTGCTATCACATCTACCTTAGCACGATCCACCTCAATTCCTTTGGTTGACACCCGGTATCCCAAGACTATGCCCTCTTGTACCATAAAGTGACACTTCTCCCAATTCAGAACCAGGTTAGTCTCGATACACCATTTCAGCACACGAGTCAGATTTATCAGGCACTCATCAAATGAGTTTCCCACCACTGAGAAGTCATCCATGAACACCTCTATTATATCATCTACCATGTCAGTGAATATGGCCATCATGCACCAGTGAAATGTGGCGGGTGCATTGCATAGGACAAAGGGCATCCTCCGAAAAGCATAAATGCCATACGGGAAAGTGAAAGAGGTTTTCTCTCTGTCCTCCGGTGCAATGGAGATCTGATTGTACCCTGAGTACCCATCCAGAAAACATAAATGTGACCTCCTTGCCAATCTGTCTAACATCTGACCAATGAAGGGAAGTGGGGAGTGGCTTTTCCGGGTGGCTAGATTTAACTTTCGATAGTCCATGCAAATTCTCCAGCCCGTGACGGTTCTTGTAGAGATCAATTCATTGTTATCATTCTTAACTACCGTCATGCCACCCTTTTTAGGAACACATTGAATTGGGCTAACCCAGCTGCTGTCAGAGATTGGGAAAATGATTCCTGCATCTAACCACTTGATTAATTCTTTCTTCACCAATTCCTTCATATTAAGGTTCCGCCTTCTTTGGTGTTCCCTAGAAGGTTTGTGTCCCTCTTCCAGTAGAATTTTGTGCATACAATATGCGAGGTTGATCCCCTTTATGTCTGCCATGGTCCACCCAATGGAAGTCTTGCACTCCTTAAGTACCAGCAACAGTTGTTGAGCCTGCACATCTAACAAACTAGATGAGATAATAACAGGTAATATGGAGTTAGGTCCAAGAAATTCATACCTGAGATGGGCGGGCAGTGGCTTTAACTCCAGCTTTGGTGGTTCTTCGATTTATGGCTTGGATGGAGGAGTTTCTCGATTTTCCAAGTGCAAGGGCTCAAATTCTAGAGTTCTATCCCAAAACCCTCTACCTCTAGCGCCAACACCCATTCCGCTAGATCCTCTCCATTTACCTCATCCAAATTCATTAAACATATCGCAAGGGGGTCCTCAATAGTTAGCCTATCATCATCAGTCTCTACAATTACATCCACGGCATTAATAAGAGAGCAATTGGCGAATTCACTTGGGCGCCTCATAGATTTTTGCATTTTGAATGTTATTTCTTCATCGTCCAGTCTCATCTTGAGCTCCCCAGTCTCAAAATCAATTAGAGCTCTCCCCGTGGCCAGGAACAATCTTCCCAAAATTATGGAAATCTCTTCATCCACCTTGCAGTCTAGGATCACAAAATCTGCTGGGAACGCAAATTTCCCTACCTGAATCAGCACATCATCCAGGATACTAGAGGGTCGTTTCACAGTCCTGTCAGCCAGCTGCAACAACATAGAGGTGGGTCTACCTCTTCCAATGCCCAGCCTCTTATAAATTGCCAATGGCATAAGATTGATGCTGCCCCTAGATCATACAGTGCCTTAGCAAAAGCAAAATTACCAATAGTGCATGGAATTGTAAAGCTCCCTGGGGTCAGACAGCTTTTGCACAATTGGTCTAATCACCACTGCACTGCAAGTCTGAATAAGAGTAACTGTGGCCAAGTCTTGAAAATAAAACTTCCGGGACATCAAGTCCTTCATCATTTTTGCATACCCAGGCATCTCCTTCAAAGCTTCAATCAATGGTATATTTACCAGGATTTGCTTTAGCATTTCAAAGAACTTCTTGTATTGCTCTTCCTTTTTGTACTTAGCCAGCCTCTGAGGGAAGGGTGCATGAGGTCTCTTCTTCCCAATCAATTGGGACTGATCTTTATCAGCTGCTACATCAACTATAGGCTCCTGGATTGTTTCAGCTTTTTTCTCGGTCTCCTTCTGAATGTTATTCTCTTTGAGAAGGCTGGATTGTCACCTCTGTCAGTTTCGTTGATTCATCAAACTCAATGGGCACTGGTATGAGTGTCTCAGCCTGTCTAGCTTCTCGAGCTCTTTCTTTCTCTACATCAAGATCTCTACCATTACGTAGACTCATCGCCATCAGCTGCTTCGGTCCCTGATCTTTTGGTTTTATCTGGCGTCTGCAGGTAGTGTCCCATGAGGACGATTGTTCAGAGACATCAAAATTTGGTCCACCTATACCTCAATATTTTTTATTGCTGCATCATGTGCATCGACTCTCTCAGTAATTTTTGCATTAGATCTAATAACCTGCTGCATCATTGCTTCATGTCTAGCAAACACATCTTCCTGCCTTCCACCATGATGCTGCTGAGGCGGGTGATACCCCTGCTGCTAATTCTGATTATTATATCCCTGTGGTCTTGGGTAAGGTGCCATATAGTTGTTTGGTCTCATACCTCCCATGTTCCCAGTGTTGAACTGTGGCTGTGCTGGCCTGTAATGCTAATTCTGACCACCCTGTCTCTAGCTGCCATAATTAGACACATAGTTCATGTCTTCAGGGTAATGATGATGATCGTTTTCTGCATTCCACTGGTTACCAACTGGCTAACCAATGCAAGATGTGCACAAGCCCCCATTAGTAGTATCAACAATATGTACCTGTTATTTTTGCCCTGACTCTTTCACCTTTTTGGTGAGTATACTCATCTGTGTCAATAAGGTGGCCATATTTTCAGCCATAGAATTTGATGGATATAAAGGCACTGAGTGTACCACTAGATTGATAGGTGCATTTCTGTTTATTCGTCTTGAATTCTGTGCCATCTTGTCAAGCAGACTCTGGCCATCTCTCCATGTTTTGCTCAGGAATGCCCCACCAGCTGAAGCATCAACAATGTTCTTTACGCTATCTGACAATCCGATGTAAAACCGCTGCCCTAACATTAGATCTGGAATACCATATTGTGTACATATGACCAATATCCCTTTAAAATGCTCCCATGTTTCATGCAATGTCTCCATAGGTCTCTATTTAAAGTTTAAAATCTCATCAATTTGTTGAGCAATCTTGTTGGGTGGGTGGAACTTATTGTGGAATTGCTTGACTAATTCATTCCACGTTGCTATAGAATTTATGGGGAACGAATTTAGCCATATCTGGGCAGCTCCTGTCACTAAGAATGGAAACAATAACAACTTGATTACTTTAGGAGTTACATTGGGTTGCCTTTGGGTTTTGCAGATAGACAAGAAATTCTTCAGGTGCTGCTGAGGATCTTCAACTTGTGACCTCGAAAATAGTCCCTTATTCTGCAACAAGTGCAACATGTTATTTGTGATTTGCAATGACTCAACCTATATCTGCGGGACTACTATCGCTGTGGATAGATTCTCAGCTATGGGTTGTGCCCAGTCATAGAGAGCAGCCTCTAGCACAATTGGTACTGCTAGGTTTTCCTCGTGATCTCCCATGATTATTTCGAAATGTGCAGTTGTTGGTTGTTGTTTGTTTTTCTGGTTGATTCGATTCAAAGCCTTGAAAACTTTCTCAGGATCTGATAATGCTTCGAATACTTCTCCAGATCTCGATGAGTTTCTAGGCATGCACTTGTGCAACCAAGTCAACAATCGTTAAAATTTAAATGTAAAAATTGGGTATAGAACACTAAGAATTTTTTTTGTACTTCTTTCAATTGTAATTGATAACACCGTTAATTCCCCAGCAACAGCGCCAAAATTTGATCACGCCCAACTATGCCTTATAAAAGGACACGCGGACGTTGCAAATATAACCTGAGTATTTAAGCCCAGAGTCGAATCAACAGAGAACTAACCTATCAATTACTTTTGTTGGACTTACTAAATTCTTTATAATCAACTTTCGCAAACATTGTAAATAATAGTTGATGGTATTTCTATTAACTGAGACCGAAAGTAAATAAACAGCTGTAAACGAAATATGCTTGGGTTGTAAGCAATAATGAGAAGGTTCTAAGGTAGTGATTTCCCCTATTGATGTAATCCCTTCTAGTTATGTTTCATATAGATTCACCAAACCATCTTTATCAATCATGAGCACTCTTTTTACCTTAAATCTTTCCCGAGTAATCGCGATAATTTACTAGACGCAATATCCCGAGATACGCTAGCTGACTTTGTTTATTACAGCTCACTTTAAATTGCACCCAAGGCTTCGTTATCCCTAATCCCGCCTTTAAACCCGCAGTTATAGATCGCTCTTATACTTTGGGAGTGGTATTGTTCAACAATTACCTAAATATGCACTCTCTCCTAAGTTATGCACACGAAATAGGCACAACTAATTGAGGATCCTGTCAATTAACTACAACAAATACGTAGTTGAACAAGTAGAGATTAACTGGCAAACTATATTAATATAATCAAGAGGTTCATCCTTCAATAGGTTCCATCAAAATTGTAGACTAAAGTATTCAGCTACTCATAACAACGTAAGGATGAAATACAAAAATATTCATAATAGAAAATAGCAAGAAAAAGAAGAGATAAAGAACTATGGTATTTTTGGGTGATCTCTCTCACTTGTGTATCTTGCAAAAGTAATCTCAAAACAAGCCTACCCTATTGTGGACGAATTTCTACATCTTATAAGTGTTTTACACCAAGTTTCCCCATAATTGACACTTTGGTCCCTAAAATTTACGCGGCTTGCCGCGGTCCTACCGCGGTTACGTCAGGACCGCAGCCAGAATGGTCCTCTGAATCTGCAGCAATGTTCTGCCGCGGTTACGCCCGGACAGCGGCACACCAACTTTAGTTATGATTTTATCCCTTCGCTTGGTGCACTTTGTGGGTATTGTATGATTGGCCTTCTTTTCTCCGTAATTGATCCCAAAAGTACTCCACAGACTTCTTTTATTGGATATAGCCTGCAAAGCTTGAAAAAGCACTTATCAGAGCATTTGGTTATCACTTTTTACCATAAAGCTATACACAAATGTGGTTCTTTAGGGCCTAATTAGAGTCTAATTCACCTATTATCAATTTACATATTCGATTATAAGTTATAATTAATAAGACAAAACTTTCTAAATATATATGAAGAATGAATTAGCTAAAAGGAAATAAACTGAAGCATATTGGAGTTGCACGCTTCAGCTTCTAACAGTAATTGTAGACTTGAATTTAGTAGAA